>OMOU01076026.1:0-17375 GCA_900312585.1 Malacocephalus occidentalis | reverse complement strand
GCATAACCACAACAGCATTCAAAATACAAACGCGGACATGCACTGATTGGCACCGACACTGTCGACGTGGGCACCGCACCTGCCGGACCAGTGTGAATGCCAGACATTCGCTGAGGCATCATTCTATTGCAGAGATAATGCACCACTAACCAGTGTGAGATGTGAAACAGCGGATGACGGGGGGGCAGGAAACCTATGTCATCAGAGATCAGTTATGTACTGCTGGGGCTAAGTAGCCGAGCGAATCTTAGTTCAAGCCAAGCACTATAGATTGAGATGGAAAATACATTTCTGGGATTCTACATGGCATTCATGTGGCTTTGAGTTGCCGTAGGCCGACATGCCATACCCAAAAATGGTAATAATAGTAGATTATTATTTGTAGATTAATATTTGCAAACAGCGGTCACAATAGCTGAACTCCTCTTGTGACGAGGGAAAGCCACACACATAGCAAGTCTTTGTGGTTTTGGAGCGTGTTTTTCTTGACAATTATTACATCTGTAGTAAAAAAAAAGGAATTCAAGTCAAACAGTGCAAACATGTGGTTTCATTGTAGTTATGTTAACACAAGAGGAAGAAACATGGGGAAAGTGGGATGAAACATTTGTGTTTTTCCACACGCACACGTCCAGATTAAAATTGCTATGCAAAGGAAGAGAGTATAGGCCGATACATGCAAAACTGAAAACACCTGAAAAAACCTGGTTGTGTTAAACAAGCTTTTCAAAATATAATTTTAGCCTTACACCGATGACTGAAATTGCACTATGCTGAATACATATGCAATTGTATAGTCAAAGTATTGCCATACAATGAATGGGTGCAGGTAGACCAGAATGTGGTGCAAATGGTTTCTCTATGATACATGGAAGTAATCTGGTTCAATGACAATATTCGATCAAAATGTTACATTACCACAGATTATTTGAGCATGAAACAGCTTTTAATTTAGTTGGACTGTCCAGCTATGCCTCACAGGCAACCTGGGATCCTGGTTTCCCTTTATGCAGCTTTACCAGCAAAACCACGACGCAAAGCTGAGGATAAAGTCTGGTGGGGGAGGGGAATACTACCCTGCTAGAAATATTGACCAGATTAATGCTCCAACATGCTTGTTCATCCTCCCATTTACACTAGTTTTGCCAAGGACAACTGACACCCGAGTAGGATCCATTTCCATTGAACATACTGTACATGACAGACTAATTGGAACATAGTATGTAATTGTATGTAATTAAGGCTATACATGTATGGGGAGTTATGGCTATAGATGATGTGGAAGATGAAAGGGGGGCGGCAAAAATAAAGTTTAAATAACCAGCTCTGATCATTCCAAGTCTAATATTGATTGGGTGGGGCATTGTCCGTGCTTTATACATGTTAGACGTATATACATGCATGATACATGTTGATTTAGATCACACGGAAACATAAACCACGACTTCGCATGTGGTCAGGATGTGTTATTTTGTTGGGATGCCCCGACCTTAAAGGAGATGGAGCTCCCATCGAGTATAAGACACACACACGCACACAACTCAAATACATTATTTAGGACTCCACAGTCAACCCCTGAATCATATCTGACAATCGGATCAGTTTGTGATTGAAGGGCATCACAGAAGAGCTACCATTTGTATTAAGGTTGGCCGTGTAGCACGCAGCTAATGCTGTCGACTACTGTCCCACACCGTGTCATATGTAAACACACAAACATATCTACATTGAATTAAAGCTGAGACGGTTGACATCGCGCTGCTTCGTATCTATGGTTTGAAACGTAGAGGTATTTCTGCTGTTTAATTCCGCATCTGTGCAAATCGGAAGCCGCACATCATAGGAGCTATTGCGTTAGCCAACTAGCTAGCTTAGAAACCAACGTTATCGTGGATTGACAGAAATGCGAAAACACATTTATGTTCAGCTAAAGAGCTGGCTATTATTATCGGGGGGGAAGATAACATACGTCACTGTCGACTTCGATATCATCGTTGTCGCTCATTCTTCAGCGAAGGTTTATATGGAGGTAATACAGGACGTCTAGGCAAACCGAAACGAAGAGTAGACGCCAATAATACAAAATAAAAACTAGCACAACATCTAGCCACCACTACGGCAGGGACATGACGACACGTGACTCGCCTACACATGGACAGGAAAACACACATCGCGCATGCGCAAAACAGTGTATTGTGGGAGCCATGTTTTTTTTTTCTTTTTTAACTTTGAGGTAAACTATGGGGAGACCGGGACATGTTTACCTCGTTGAATTAACAAAATGTATCACAATAAATCCCTGCTGTGTCACATGTCATTTTGTTCATCTTATGTATATTTCTGCTATTCCGTACCATATATCATATTTCTGCTACTACTGCCCTTACTTACTTGTACATTTCTAATACTCAATATTCAATACTCATACATACATGTAGCCTAGATTCATAGGCTATATTCCCTATGCCTACAGCTGATGTATTTTCTTTTTCACATGAATTATTTTTATCGTTATGTGTATTGTGTTATCTTTATTATGTATGTATTATGTATGTATATTGTGCCATGCTCTATATATATATATATATATATATATATACAGTATATACTAAGCATATATATATATGTGCTGAATGTAACGGTTTGATGTAACTGGCTCTCATGCGGACAGCCCCAGGAATGGAAGAGTTACCTCTGCTGTAGAGGATAAGTTCATTACAGTCACCACCCTCAGAAACCGCCAACTAACAGCACCTCAGATCAGAGCCCACATAAATGTTTCAGAGTTCAAGTAGCAGACACTGCGTGAATCAGGCCTTCATGGTCGAATTGCTGCAAAGAAACCACGACTGAGGAACAAGAAGAAGAATTAGATAAACCAGACATTAAACCAGTGGAAATGTGTCCTTTGTCTGATGAGTCTGAATTTGGAGATGTTTAGTGTGTCTTTGTGAGACACAGAGAAGGTAACCGGATGGCATCTGCATGTGTGGTTCCCACCGTGAAGCATGGAGGAGGAGGTCTGATGGTGTCACTGTTGGTGATGCATTCAAAATTCAAGCCACATTTAACTGACACGGTTTCCACAGCATTCTGCAGCGACATTATTTGTTTTCCAACAGGACAATGACCCCCAAACACACCTCCAGGCTATGTAAGGGATATTTGACCAAGAGGGAGAGTGGTGGAGTGCTGCGTCAGGTGAGCTGGCCTCCACAATCAACCGACCTGAACCCAACTGAGATGGTTTGGGACCTCCGGGAAGGATCAAGACTGTTGGAAAACCATTCCAGAGGACCACCTCATGAAGCTGATGGAGAGAATGCCAAGAGTGTGCAAACCTGTAAAGGCAAAAGGTGGCTACTTTGAAGTATTTGAGTTTGGTTATTTTGTATTTTATATTTCTGGTTCTTTGTTACATAATAACTACATCATTCCATATTTGTTCTTTCATAATTTTGATGTCTTCGGTACTACTGTACAATGTAGAAAATAATTAAAATAAAGAAAAAACATTGAAAGTGTGTCCAGACTTTTGATTCGTACCATATATATTATTTTTTCAATACATATATATATGTATTTCGTTATTTTTTGCCTACTTCCTACGTACTGTCACATGTCATGCCCCCTTTTTTGGTTATCACTTCTAATATCACATAAAAAGTATGGATGTGTTTATTGATACATTTATCGATACATTTTCCATATTAGTCTGTAGGCATTGCCTTAACCTACATAGCAACTGCAGGCCAATCAAATGAATCATTATATGTCAGGTCCTGCTATAGCAACATTGTTAACCTATTGCCACAACTGGTTTATCTTAAAGCTTTGGTTGAAAGAGTTGTTCAGTTAACTGTAATAATTCTGACTTAATTTCCATATTTCATGGGAAACCGTTTGATTCGCCTGGTTCATTTGGAAAGAAATGTGCTCTGGAGCCCTCCAGTGGCTGGTATGTAGTGCTACAATCCACCAAAATGGAATTGGCTTACATTTACATATAACATGTTTGTTTTAAATCTATGTACATTTTTCAGCTTAATTGTGTATTCTAGTTGAAAGAAATATCAAGATTTCCAAAATATAGATTGTTTACCAGACTCCAAGAAAGGATTGTATTTGCAGGAGGTGAAATGTGTTTCACGTAGACAACAATAGCTCATATCTGATGGCATGTTAACGGGGAGGAGGGATCGGATGACAGGTTTTCCTGCTTGTTTCCTGCTCCTGAAATAACAATGTGGTTACATTCAAATCACCTCTCTGCTGTCTCGACGGTATGTTATAGCTCAGAGCTATTGCATGCGATTGTGGATCCAACTAATAATAATAATAATGATAATAATAAAGGTGTCATGTTAAAAAAAGTAGTCTCCACTAAATACTTAATCGCAATTGTATAAAAGCCTCAACCTAAAATTGACCTCCATTGTTGTAGCTCTACCCATATCCAACAGTCTCAGTGGGTCACTCTGTCTCTCTCTCAAACACACAATATTGTTTTTCATATAAATAGAATCTCAATCAATACAATTCTGAACATCGCTATGTTGAGCCACATCATACTTGTACGTGCCTGCTTTCAACCATGGTGATTTGAATTATTGATCATTACACAGGACAAACCTGATAGGTAGAATTACCCATGCATTGGCCTGTTTGGTGTCAGGAAGAACTATTTACTTAGCGGACACAGCGCCACGATTTCAATTCATATTGCAAGGAAACGCAGCATTGAGCAATGTCTCTACTGAATATTGATTCCCTTTCCATAAAAGAAGATCCAACCTCACCTGAAAACCTAAGTTTGTATTCAGACTTGGATTCAGACTTGGAGCCAGATGGTAAGCAATCTAAGTTGTCATAATAACTGTTGCATTCTAATATTGCCTATATGCTGTATGAATAGTGTGCGGTTAAAATGTTTCATCCAAGATAGCATTCTGTCAGAGATCTGATAGAATAATTAGTTGTCCTTGCCAGAAAAGCCGAAAAACAACAAGCCAACCACCACTGCCGAAGTGTACCTCGAAGCCTGCAGACTGACAGGTGTGGTGCCCGTCTCCTACTTCATTCGACACCTAGGTACTTCCACGATGAGCCTCAATCACCACGGACTAGGACCGCTGGGCTGCAAGGCACTCGCTATTGCATTAGTGGTGAGTTCTAAAAGGATGATGAACTAACGTGTTGGTATTTTCTGTCTACTTTGCCAAGACAAGCAGTACACCCATGTCTTGTATTTCTTCAGACTGATATGGACATCAGCACACTGGAACTGGCAGATAATCACATTCTAGCAGAGGGAGCTAAACACCTCGTGGATATGTTGAAGGCTAACTTCACCATCCATACCATGGTGGGTTCTTGTCTTGCTCTTCCACTAGAGGGCGTACGTGTGCAAGTGATTATGCGTATCTTGCTTGGCTGCTCGGTGTGAATATTGTTTTCCTTTCTAGGATTTGTCTGACAACCACTTACAGTCTGCGGGTGCAGAATGTCTTGGTAAAATGTTGCTGGAAAATATTTCGATAAAATCTTTGAAACTCTCAGGTAATGTGTTTATGTAAGGTGCATCAGTATAAGTAGAAGGATTTGTGAGGATGTATTTCTCATAAAATACACAGAAATGATGTTTACTACAACTACTACTAAACTACTACGACTACTACTATTAACTACAACTAACTACAACTAGTCGTAGTTCATGGTGCCACTTGCACCATTAACTACTAGTACATATAATACAATTAATAATTGCCCAACAGGAAACAAATTTACTGAGGATGATGCAAAATTCTTTGCAGACGCATTGTCTGTAAGTATATTGAGATTAGCACATTTGACATTTGAGTGATATTAGCTTGCTTAATGTTAATGCTACCCATGTATAATGGATACGTATTGTACGTGTTTCTTTTCAAAGAGCAATTACAGGGTGAAATATCTGGACCTCAGCCACAACAAGTTCAGCGGAAGGGGAGGAGAGCATTTGGGACAGTTGCTGGGTAGGATGAAATCTCCTCTTCTGTCTCTTTCAGTGTCGCTTGTACTAAACAGCAGTAGTACAGAACATTTAGGATAACACTACGGTTGACCTTCGATCCGTCAGCAAACAACGAGGGTCTGGAGATGCTGGACCTCAGCGGGAATCACCTCAGGATGAAAGGAGCTGTGGCCTTTTCTGCCGGCCTTAAGGTGCGGGCAACAACGGCAGCAAGCAACATTGATTGTTGTCATCGGCGATTACTTTACTGAAATCACTGAAATGTATTCCTCTTACACACACACACACACACACACACGCACGCTCGCACACAGGTGAACATAACCTTGAAACATCTGGACTTGTCGTGGAACGGCTTCGGGAACGAGGGAGTGCTGGCGCTGGGCGAGGCGCTGAAATACAACAACACTCTGGTGCATTTAAACCTTAACAACAACCGCATCACAAACGAGGGCGTGGGCATGCTGTGCAAAGGCCTGGAGTTCAACGACACACTGAGAGTCCTAATGGTGGGTGAGACAGCTGGATTTCAACCAATAGGGCCGTTCTGGTTCCCAACCACTTTTGGCCTGTGACACCCATTTCAAGTTCAAGTTCAAGTTCTTTTAGTTGTCAAATGTGCTATATTGACATACAGCACGGATGAAATTACATGCCTCTCAGGCCCACGGTGCAACAGGTGAAGTAGTGAAATAAATAAACACTGTAAACAATATACAATATAAACAGTAAGACAATCTAAGACAATCTAAGACAATCTTTGTAGCTCTGAAAATGTTTGCAATCCCAGCTTTCACTTTTGTGCATCTGCTTCCACAGAAATTGTTTTTTTTACCAGATCAACGTCTGCCAGTATTCCTTCACATCCCTCAAGTGATTAGTAGAAGTGTTGTGGCATTGAATCGGTTCATACAAGATGTCAAAAATGGGTTAACTAAAATGGATCATCATATATCTAAAGCTTGTGTCAGCAATGTCCTGCAACCCCATATGCACATCAGGGAATCCCAAGTTGGGTCCAAAGCCCAAGGTTGGGAAGCACTGCAATAAGGTGTTTTTATATTTTGATTTTTTGTATGTGATTAATAGCTACTGCGATGTCCATGTGGTGAAGCAAACACTGTAGGCGTATGCCCTGTGCTCTTGTAGCTGGCATACAATTCTCTGACAGTAGAGGGCGCGCTGGCCCTGGTTAATGTGGTGAAGAACTCGCATACAACTGCCTTGGAGGAGGTCAACATATGTGTGAGTAACCAGCGTAGCTCCTAATTCAATTAATGTATCACTGTTGTCAGAAGTAGCCTATCGCTAAAAGTCAGCTTCAAATTTGTAATTTTCGTCGATATTTATTGTCATAAATGGCATATTGTCATAGCCTAGATTCCCAGTAGACCGTATTCTGTTTGTAATCTTGCAGAACGTGTTGGTCAATGAGAACTTTGTGCGTCTGCTGGAGTCCACGTGTGAAGAGCACCCGGGCCTCGAGGTGCAGTACGGGGGGGTGGGAGGCTTCATCGCTAAGAAGCCCCCCAAGCGTCTCGACCCAATGAAAGTTATCCAGGTATGCTCAACATCTGAACACACGCTTTCATGTAAAATATTTTAAATAGCCCAACAATAATAACAAGGATAATCCCCTCCTTGTAATTGTTTATGTTAAAGATATAATTGTCCTTTTTACATTTGCTCTTCTCTGCCACGTTGTGTGAAGGATTATCTGGATCAACGCAAGCTGCGTCTGTGGGACTTCTTCCGGAACATTGATAAGGATGGCACCATGCGAGTCCCCGTGGCGGACTTCAGGAAGTCAGTGCAGGTTGTCAGATAACATTCATTCATTGATGTTCTGACATTTGTACTGGGAACTGCTGTAATTCTAATTGTATTGGTATACAAAATTAAGTTATCTACATTTAGGGCGTTTGGCAGACACTTGTTCTGTTTATTTTTCTCAATTTGTGATCAATGACAGCAATCCAGTATTCCTTTGGATCGCTACCAAATCGAGGAGCTCATTCAGAGACTGGACCGTGAGAGGACCGGCATGGTAGACTACAGGTAAACCCGCTCGTACAGTGGAACTCCGTGCTGCCCATCAGAGTCACGTTTCACCTTAAAGCTGCTCAAACCATGAAATGGTCGGCGATTACATTCACGGCAATGGTCATTTGTATTGCACGCATGATTCACTTTAGCGACGGGTGCGTTGCATTTCTGGTCAGGGAATGTGGCCACATTTCATTCTTGGTCTGAAGCCTCCCCAATAGTGGACCTAATGACCGCCTGCCATCGGCTTCAGCTGCCAGCTTGCTACGCATGATGAGGATGATGGTCTCTTTACAGGGGACTGGCGGACACCCGGAAGCAGATGATGAAGGACCACCGCCGCCTGCTGCGCAAGACGGAGTCCCGGCAGAAGAAGGAAAAGCAGAAGAGCGACCGCATCCTCCAGACCTTCCAGAGCGCTGTGGAGGCGGTGACCCCACGCGCGTCCGTGGTCATGTCGCCCGGCGGGGCCAAAGAGGACTCCAGCGGGCCGCAGCACTTCTCGGCCACCCCTCTGAGTTCCTGGCACCATATCGTCATGTCCAACAGCGGCCGCTACTCTGTCACCAATCTGAGCAGTGAGCACGGTCACCAGCACCACCAGCGGCCGACCAGTTCAGCCGCCGTGCAATCCTACTCGCAGCCCAACCTGCTGGACGATTCCCCGCGTTCTGTTCCCGGCAAGACAGTCTCCGCCCAGGGTACGCATTCCGACCCGGAGGGGGACGTGGGTAAGCTCAGCACCGCCACCAACCACCTGACCAGATCCCGGCCCGCGCTCCACAAGCAACAGTCAGACGGCAAAAGAAATATGGGCAGAGTCAAGAGGAAGAAGAGCAAGAGACGAGCAGAGAAGAAGCCAGAGGAACCCAAAGACACATGAAGCTCCTGGTATCGACTCTGACCAAGTCTATACGTTTGGTTTGTTAATCACCAACGTTCAATAACTGTATCCCATGCTGTAAATCTAATAAAATATGACCATTATCTAATGAAATGAAAACATTCTTTTTCCAGCCAGCCATTTCTTAAAGCCAAGGAGGCCTACCCACCCGTTCTTGTATCTGAAGCCGGTGAGAGTTTTTCCCATCTGCCATTGTGTTTCTGAAAAATTCTGCTGCCGATGCATCATTTACAGTGTTTTCCTGATTACCATACCAATGTGCTGTTGCAAATGACCAGCCTAAATGATTCTAGGTTTTTAACTTAGTTTCTCCGGTGTTTAGAGTTGGATGGCATTTTTCTTTACCACCAGCCATTCAGTTGTGGTTATGAAATGGCAGGAACTCTTTGGGGTCTGCCTGGAAACAATGCACTTTCTGTTTCTCATTTCCAAAAATACAACAATTGAATCACTGAATTCAACGTCTTTTGAAGCTTACATCACATAAAATGTCATCTGGTCAGTGAATATACAACGCTCCATTTTCACAATGATATTGTGACACATTCATCAAACGTAATGTCATCTATGAAACGTATGCCGTGCAAGCTGAGCATCACCGGGAACTACCTGACCTGATCCAGGCCTGTACTTGACACCCAACAGTCAGGTTAAAGCAAAACAGGCAGTCAATAAGTGGTGAAAAGCAGTGGAACCAGATGACATACAAAGTGCCTGTTAAAAATGTATAATAATAATTAGGATTGGGAACCATTATCTAATAAAGACATTCCTTGTTTTTCAAAGCCAGTCAAATACACGACAACATTGTATATGCTTCAGTTACACATTTTCATGTGTATACTGCATTTATATGAATGAAGCCAGCTAGTTTACTCACTCTTTGTTTGTTTTTAAACTCGATACCAACTTAATACGAACTCAAACATGGCATCATTTACAATGTAACATTCCCACAGTCAATGTTGACAGTCAATGACCACCACACATCTTAAATGACAACTTCCAACTGAATTTGACCAGATGCTATTTCCTCTACAATAACAAGTCAAATATTATATAAGCCCACACATCAACCTGGTTCAACCATGAGACCACTGACTGCACCACAATGATTGGTACTCTGTTCCTAACTCTGCTGAGCTGTACAGCAGCTTGGGGGGTATGTATTATACATATAACGAAAAAGTAATTTACAATATAATATTCACCACCTTCACCAAACCCACTCCTTGTATTCTAGCAGAACTGATGAGTTGTGTGTTTGTGTGCTCTATTACAGCAAACATCCGTGATGGATGATGAAACCGACTGGACCTGCGAAGCCTTCCTGCCCAGCTCTACCTTCCAAATACAAGACCTGAACGAGGTGGTGGAAGTGGCTGTGGAAACCGACCATTTCATGGAGCAGGAATTGGGAAAAGTATACTTGACCTTAGCCTTACAAACTCCTCCAATTTGGTTAGAGTCAGTGATGGACTGGAGAACAATTGACATTGAGTCCAGTATATGATGTGTGTGCACACCCTGGATTGCAGATGGTGATCTATGAGACCCAGATCATGGCGTTCACTGCAAAGATTGTCAACCTGACCGGGGAGATTGAGAAGATGGAAAAAGACCCCGAGGCATTCAACGAGGCCTACATGGAGAGCATCAATGTCCAGATTAAGCAGGTGGAGGCTCTGATGGTCGAGGTTCAGGCTTCCTTTCTTGTGTCCTTTGCCGTCTTTGTGGACATACGTGAAAAGGTAAGTCTGATACAATCCTGTACAGCGGCCTCAAGGTTGTCCTTTGTTTAGGCTTTATCTTAGAAAAGTAGGGTGGAGGAGTTGATTGTTATAACCGTTATTATCTTGATCATCATGTGACGGAAGCTTCGCGTTTCACTTTCTTAAGGTCACATATTCAACGTCCACCCTGACCCGGCTGGAGGCAAAATACGACAAGAACCGTGTTCTGGAGGCACGCCGTGCGTTGGTCAACGTCCAGCTACAACTGGAGGACTGCGAACGCCACAGCCAGGACATGATCCACCCCAAAATTGGTGAGAAGATTGCTCACACTTGCTCACACTCTGTACTCTGTAATCTATACCATATGCTGACTTGAACTGACTTGTTTTGGTTTTTTGCTCTTTCCACAGGGTCCTGTGCCCACACCGGTATTATCACCGTCAGCAAGCCTATTGGCAGCCATATTAATGTACACCATGATGATACGTACAAATTTGGAGCCTGGGGTAAAGATTCAAAGCCTATTTATGACAGGGAATCCATGTATTGGTTTTCTGGGTCTAGATCTGCAACAATCTATGACATTAGATTCTACAATTCTTTCAAAGATCTCATTTTAAGAAATCACTTCCAGCATCACACTTTACCTTCTGCCTGGTCTGGCAGAGGAAACAATGTCCTCATGCATGAAAATGTGCTGTATTACCAGAGAAACAATCCCTTTAGCATGGCCAAATTGAATTTCACCTCTATGGATTATCAGTACAGGGTCATATCCAAGGCTTCCACTAGTTTCTCTTACGCCCACTCGCCAAATCAGAACCTTGATTTTGCCACCGATGAGACCGGGCTGTGGGTCACCTATGCCAGTGACGAGTCAAGTGGGCGTCTAGTTTTGGCTAAGATCAACAAGCCATCCTTCGGAATAGAGGACACGTGGCAGACCAGTGTGTACAAACCAGGGGTCAGCAATGCGTTCATGGTGTGTGGGGTTCTCTATGCCCTCAGAACCATTGATATCCAAAGGGAAGAAATCTTCTACATGTTTGACACCAAGACTCAAAAAGAGCACTATGTCAGTTTTCCTTTTGAGAGGTTCCAGGAGAACTATGTGAGCTTAGACTACAACCCCACTGATCAGATGCTCTACATGTACAACAATGGCTACTTTGTTAACCACCGGTTGACCTTTAACTCCACAGCTAGAGGAGATTATTGAGGATAAGCCTGCACACGTTTGGATTGAGATACAAAAAAACGTCATGAAACGAATACGTTCTTCTTACTCTTACTTATGATGCTATCCCTCTACTGTATCTCCTCTTGTGGAAACGGTTCTGTATCTGTTTCTCTCCTAAATAAATCATCAGCATGATTTCTTTGTCGAGTGCATTTCTTTTGTAATTATTGACCAGGACCCAAATAAAATCATACGTTAATGCAATTCTAGTACCATCATGTAGTTTGATTATTATGATTTGAGAAAAATCTAAGGAGCCAAAATGGCTCCTTAGATTTTTACCATTTAGATGACCAGTGGTGAACATAAGAACTTCTGCTTTATAATTGACGACAATTCTTATATTGACAGTCAACAACTGATTGAATGACAATTCATGTTTTATTTACTGCGCTCATATCCCAAAACATAGGCTATGAATTATTTTGTGGCAAAACCTTTGATTTCAGCCAAATATAACAAAGTTAGAATATTCCCCAGAAAAAATAAATAAATCCCATCTGGGAGTGTCTACATCTGCCAATGAATGTGTCCTGGCAATATCACTAATCATCGATCACAAATGTCGAACTGAAATGCAATGGTTGAGGTCGACTAAGACTGTAGATAGACACAGCGATGAAGGGGCAGGTTGACAGGATGTCACAGCTATACAAGTCATGGTATTTCTTTCAGTCATATAGCATAGTATACTGTACATGGTACAGTACACTTTTCCCTCTCTCCAAAATATGTAATAAATTACATAATTGTCTGTCGTCATATAGCAGCATTATGAAATAAAAATCAATAAAAGAAGAATGAAAACCAATGACAACAGCATTGGAGTAACCTCAATATTTATATAGGACATTTCAAGAAGTAAATAAATGTAAATCCAAAGATATTGTTCTTATTCACATGGAAACTTAACATCGCATACATTAGCTTGTGCAAGTAGCAGTAATACCATAACAAATGTGTGTGGCCATGCTAATAAAATAATGAATTACATCTTTTATCTTTAAAATAGGAAAATAGATAGGTAGATGGGTTTACCAAAAGCTATATATGAAACAGAGTGTGTTTCTGAATGTGTATTGCTTGTTTTTTTGTTTTTATTATTTGTATACTTATTGAAAAAGAAATATGACAAACAATGTGGAAAAATTAATATAGATTTGAAATCAAAATTAATTTGTGACAGAGGTGAGCACAGAGAAGGATGTGGACACAGTTTATTCCAGTTCACTGGACACACATTAATAGAGAATGTTCCCATTCGTCCATTTTATTGAGTGCAGTGCAGCTGACCTTGTTCTGACTGATTTGATATGTTTGTCAGACATTTGGTGGCCAGATGGCCAGGTGAACAGATCAGGTAGCTGTGCATCGTGGGAGGGTGTTCATGATGAAGTACAAATAGATTATTATTTCTGGTGTTGCTGTGCTGTCTGGAACCCAGGTTTTGAAATGAATATCATGCTCCTATCTATCAAATATCTATCTCTATCTCAATACCATTGTCTGAAACAAATAGTTCTCATATTTCCACCAAGAGTTTGTCAAACCTATTTTCTCTACAGCAGTCCCTTGTACTTCTGCACACAGACACACAGACAGAGCGCTTCTCACTGGTTTCAGATTTTAGTAATAGTTATGCAATTATTTGCATGACACCATAAGCAAACAATGGATTGTGGACAGATCAGGTGTTCATCGCAATAACTGTGAGAAGTGGGAAGATGTTCATGACACGACGACTGCAAGTGTCTTTAAAAACCCTGCATGTCCAGTCAGAAAGTCCAGAAAGCATTTGAAAGCCAAACACTGAACATGTTTCCACTTCTGCTGCTGCTGTCACTCATCGGGGAGGCTTCAGCTTGGACAGTAAGCAACTTGTATTCACACATGACTTATACATTATGATGTATGATGATTTGCAATCATTTTGATGAGTTACGGGGGTTTTTTGTATTCTATTTTATAGTCACTGGAAGAGTGGGGGTCTGGGAATGTGACCAAGTCTGTGGGGGACTCTGGCCAGTTTCTGTGCCATGTTTACCTGCCCGACACCACCTTTCCTGCCAGGCAGGTGGAGTTCATGCAGCAGGTCACCAAGGATCTGATCCTGGAAGCAAACATCCAAATCAACATGGTACAATAGAGCTTCTTGACTTCTTCAATTAATAGCGTTGCGTGTCCGTTTGTGAACGTATACGATGTGTGTGAAAAAATGTGAATTTCGTATTCCTAAGGATCAAATGTGTTCAATTTTACAGATTGACAGCTACAAGGAGAAATTTGTGATATATTTCAGTGAACTTAAGGAAATGACTCATAAAGTGAGAGTTCTGCAAAGCAGCATGGACAAGTACATCAAACTGGAGTTTGAGCTGCTCAGAATCGAGCTCCGTGAGTTCGAATCCCTGGTGGCTCAGCTCACGGAGTCCCTAAATGTCACCTCGCCCATGTTCGACAGTCTATATGTTGAGGTAACAAAGAAGACTATTTCAAAAAACCCAAGCAAAGACAAAACAAACTGAATCAGACAACAAAGATCTGACGTTATGATTTTGACATATGATTTCACAACTGTTTCTCATAGATCCGCAACATGAGCCTTATTGTGAACCAATTGGAGAGCTACGACAAGACTAACTTGGACCTGATCCGTATTGAGTTGGCCAAGCTGCAGAAGAAACTGGAGGACTGCCATAGGGAACAAGCGGACAACATACCGGATATCGGTACGCTCAAGGGCTGACACAATGATACTACTGGTTGTTTCAGAGATATGGGATCGTAAATAACACTTTTTTTTCTTCCCTAGGCAACTGCAACCACAGCGGCATCGCCAGTATGAGCAAGCCTATAATAATCCAAATCAATGCTCAACTAAATCCAAATATGAAATATGGGGGTTGGGGAAAAGACTCCAAACCTGCTCGGAGCTATGAGTCAATGTATTGGTATGGTGTTGGGAATGGTGCGGCAAACTTGTATTACTTCTACCTGTACTCTGACTATTATAAAATGATGACACGGTCTCATTTCAAATACCATGGCCTACCACATGGGTGGAAAGGGAGTGGCAACAATTACATTGTCCATGGCAACGCTTTATATTACCAGCACAGCAGCCCATTCAGCATGACCAAGTTAAACCTGACTTCCAGCACATACAGCTACAGAGTGATCCCAAAGGCCACGCAAAGGTTCTCATACAGCGGCTCGGATAGTCAAAACATGGACTTTGCCGCTGACGAAAACGGACTGTGGGTCATCTATGCTACAGAGGAATCCAATGGTAAGCTGATCGTGGCCAAGATAGACGAGCCGTCCTTTGGCATCACAGCTACCTGGAGCACCAATGTGTACATGAGGCTGGTCAACAACGCCTTCATGGTGTGTGGAGTGATGTACGCCACCAGGTCGGTGTCCCTGACAACCGAGGAGATCTTCTACGCGTACGACACCAACAGCAACCAGGAGAGACTGATCAGCATCCCCTTCGACAAGTTCCTGGACAAATACTCCAACCTTCACTACAACCCGACCGACCAGAAGCTCTACATGTACAACGACGCCTACTATGTGTCCTACAATGTTAAGTTTAACTAAGGGCTGGGTGCCACGTCGTCTTCTTCTTCTTCTTCTTCTTTGTAACCTGTCGTGTTGTGATTGATGCGACTGATCTCTATTCATTTGTATTGCAATTACTCTTTACTACCTGGAAAATGTTCTGTGTCTCATTTTCAAAATAAATACAACTGAAGCATAGATTGTCTTTTGATTTGCATCCTCCACACTCTTTTACACTGTTTCTCTAAGAAATCAAATGGTATTTCATAACATTAGTACCACACCAACATGAAACTAAATACAAAGAATGAACTTTGATGGTTCAAACTCCAAACATGATGTTTACTATAATTAATAAAGATAATACAGGTAAATGTAAAAGACAAGAGCTCTTCTAACTGACACATAAACAAAGAAGCAACAGGCAACAAAGGGCGGCAGTAGCTCAGGAGGTAAAAGTGATTGTCTGGCAAACGGAAGGTTGCTGGTTCAATCCCCGGGCTCCGCCTCGCTAAGTGACAAGGTGTCCCTGAGCAAGATACCTGACGTGTTACCTTGCGCGGTTGGCACGGCTGTCGCTGTATGAAAGGGTGAATGTCAGGCAACTGTAAAGCACTTTGGATAGAAGCGCTTTATAAATGCAATCCATCTGCCAAGGACTGGCTGGGGAATAAGACTAATAATAGGGGGGTGACGACAAATGAGACATGGCTGGGGTGGACAAACATAGAACTAGAACAAGACAGGCAATACAACAGATACAGAAATACAGAACTAGAATGAACAGAGGGGAAAAGTCACCACCAAGTACCTCAGCATTCCCTGCACAAGTTCCAGGAGGACTTTGTGAACCCCGGTGACCAGAAGCTCTACATTTACAAGCGACGGTGACTACAATGTGCAGGAGTTAGGTTGCAGATAGCTTAGCGCCTTCCTTCCAGCTTGATTGATGGATAATTGACACCCTTTGTCACAAAGTTACTAAAAAAAGAGCTAATGATAGTAGATAGTAATATGTGTCTCTTCACCCATTAAAATGAACCTGGAACATTCAAATAAAAGCATGAGTTGAGTATATATGTGTATATATGAACAATACATCAAATCATGCTTTTATTTGAATGTTCCAGGTTTATTTTAATTGGTGAAGAGAAGCTTATATTAGATTAGATTGAACTTTATTGTCATGCACAGAGTACACATACTAGTACAACAAAATGCAATATATACAGTATATACATGTATAATAAGCTTGTAAAACTGTAACCACAGGTTATGATGTGGCACAAACGAATGGCACAAATGATGAGTGGGTGCCCTATCCTCTTATATTCGGCCTAACCCTATCCTCTCACTGGGCCTTGCTGTGGCTGTCTCCCACCCGCACCACCCTCACCACTCACCATCCCCACCCCGCCAGGGTGGACAGCCAGCCCTCCCTTGGGCAGCGTGCGAGAGTGTCCTTTGTGCTGGCCTGGCTCCATCTGGTACAGAGGACGCCGGTCCCCAGCCCATTAATGATTCTAGGCAGGGTGGTGATGTCTGTTCATCGCAGTGGACTGACTGACGTCAAAGACAAATACACCAATATTACGAGTGTTTTACTTCCAAACCACTAAATGGATGATGGGTAGCTGATTACGTCAAAATCTGAAAAAAATATATATGTCAAGAAAAACGGTAGCGTTGTTTCTTTAAGTCAGCCAGCATCTGCCAGGGCGGGTGGGGGGTTTATGGGCGGGGGTTGTGTTAAATGGTACCTTCCGTGACATCACTCTGGACCAATCGGCAGGCTCTCCAGTAGCCCTTTCCTCCTCTCCCTTCCCGGGGATGCTTGGATGCGGGCTGCCGACGACCGAGGCTTCTGCTGAT
>OMOU01076020.1:5561-17418 GCA_900312585.1 Malacocephalus occidentalis | reverse complement strand
CCCGGGGGGGGGGGGGGGCATGACAAAAAAAAAACTGTTTGAAAAGCACCAGACTAAAATACTGCTTGCCACACCTGATCCGGATCCAGAGGTGGTCATGTCATAGATGAGGTCCTTGAGGGTGGTGCCGCCTGTGATGAAGGGGTGATCCATGGTGGGGTCCTCCTCGTTGGGCACCCGGTGGTGGTGGGCCCCGGCGCCCCCGGCCCCCAGGCCCATGCGGTGGCTGTGGCACACGTAAAAGGCCACCACCAACAGCAGACAGAGGACACACACGGGCCCTGCAATCACCGCCGCCAGGGCCACCGGCCCCAAAGACTGGGTCTTCACCTCGGGGACTGGGAACAGAGAAAGGGGTCAGAAAAAACGAATGGGCCTGCCGATGGCACCGAGAGAGCAATTGAATGAAAAAATACATCCACGCGGACTGACGAGAATGCACAGAACACAATGCCGCCCCTGGTTGGGTGAATCTGCTGCTTGAGTTTCGGAGTTGGTTACTCCTGAAAGGAAACATTTGCAACAAACAATGGCTGGCAACCATGAAAACATACCGATACACTTTCGCTGTACACTTTCTGTTATTACGCATTACAGATGACTCTAACGCTAGTGCTACTGCGAGGTTTGGGGCCAGATATCAGGCATGCAGGCTGATTTGACTGATTTTATCTTTTACTTTGGTGAATTGTACAGACTTCAGGACTGGAGCTAGCCCGGGGGCTTGGGGAGGAGTCAGGGTAGAACACCACATTGTATTGGACAAGTTCATTTTAAAAGAACATTTTTCATTCACAAATTTTAGAGTGAAATGCAACATTAACTGGACTGGATACAACAGCCACCAAGGCCAGGCCAAATAGTTCTATAGTTCTATATATAGTTCTACTGCATTCTATTGGAAAGTTTGCACATTCCAAGTAGAATTACAGATTCTGGTGGAAGCCGCTTGTAGTGCACTTGGCACCACATCCATTTTTCATGACATTTATGCAGTTGACTGTTCATCATTTAAATATGCGGGCCCCTTGGTTCAAACTAAAAGAATGTGGAAGTATTGGACATTCTGCAACCCAAATTCCGTACCGAGGCCTATGCAATCCTAAAACTGCCTTTAAGATGTTTTATCTTTGCGTTACGTTTGTATGAACCCTAAATGTATCTGTGTGGTTATGCCGCCTGCTTCAGCCAGGTGTCCCTAGAAAAGCAGATTCCATCCGGTTAATGGTTAATGTGTTCTGGACATACTGGAGAAGCCACTGGGGTCGGGGTTGTTGCAGTAGTCGGTGGTGCAGCACATGGGGTAGATGCCGGTCTCCTCCCGCGTGGACACGGCGCAGATGAAGGGCCGGTCCCGGGGGATGAGCTCGTACTCGAACACGCACATGCTGCGCTCGATGACCAGCTGCCGGCCCGACTTGCGCACGGCCACGAAGCACACGCCGTCCGTGGTGCAGCTGGAGTTGCCCGTGCAGCGGTCGCAGTGGCACTGGAGCGCTGTCGAGGAACCATGGAAACAATGACGGAACTTATTAGAACCAATGTGAGTGAAGAGCTGCTTTTATGTGAACAATGGCCAAATATGTGCGCTTTCCAACTCATTCACAATGCGGATACAACGGGAATCTACAAAATACAAATCTGATGATAGCTGACCAATATCCGAGTCTTGTGTGAAGCCATGGACTTCACCTGCCGGATTTCTGTACGGCTTTGGCCTCAGCATCAGTACCGATTTTGAAAGGTCATTTATTTGACCTTGTATTGGTGGAGAGTTCCCAGAACCACCCGCACAGTTGGCTACTTGATTTAACAATTCTGTGTGTTCTGGTGACCTTGTGAATTCCAATTCAGTGTTGGCTTAGAAGCACTTAAGCACTTAAAAGAAATACAGAGACAAGGACTCATGATGAACAGTGGGAGCAGTGGCTCAAGACGTAGAGGAAGGTTGCTGGATTCTATCCCCCCAAGTATTGGGGTGTCCCTGAGCAAGACACCTAAGCCAAACTGCTCCCCCATATTGCCTTGCATGGTTGACACTGCAGTCTGTGTATGAAGATGTGCATGTATGTAAATCGCTTTAGATCATATAAATAATAAAATATAAATAATAATGTATTAGTAATATATAATAATAATAATAATAATAATAATCATATATTAGATCATATATTAATCAAATGGATTTACCATTAACCACAGTATCTACATGAGCCACATGAGGAAGGAGGATGTTTACATGTCCTAGACATACCAAAGCCCAAAGCAAGATCGTAGAGATCTGGCAGAAGGGTAAGGCATGCATGCACACACACACACACACACACAGACAACTTTGCACTGTGTGGCGTGTTCAACGAGTGTTAATTAATAGGAGAAGTGATTCGCTCCCTCGAGGAGAGAACAGGAATCACTCTTCCAGAACAAGAGGAAGAAACCTGATCTGACATGACTACACTTGTGTCTAGACCTTTGTCACGTGTTGACTGCATTGTATCTGTCTCTCCTGCCACTCAGGGCCTCTGGAAGCCATAACACCTACCTACCTTGCCGGTTGTACAGCTGGATTAACAGTTCTGTTTTAGAGCCCCAATGCTATGGTACGCAGTGACACACACACAGACACACAGACACACAGACACACAGACACACACACACACACACACACACACACACACGTACATCCCGTTAGTGTAAGCAGAAGGGGGCAGTGTAGCATTTCCGGTTCCACATGCAGGCTACATGCCACTAGTGTTAGGGGACATTTCAACACAGGTCTGAAGCAACCCTGTGCAGGCGTTGCCGGTAAAGCTATTTGAGTCAGAGCTGCGGGGAACCTTCGCTGTCTTTTATTAAATCAACAGATAGCCCACGCAGTCATGCGTGGGTCATGGGTCTCATTCCAACTCTAACTCTACGAGTGCCGCCGGACCCTGTCCCGATTCGGTCTCGTGGGAATTGTCTATAGAAAAGTATTTAAAAGCTCTTTGTTTGAGTCAGAAGAAGCTTGTTTGTTACTAACCCTTAAAAAAGTGCATATGGATGCATGACATGCGGATATTCCCGCACGTTTCTCTCAAAGCCCAAAGCAAGATCGTAGAGATCTGGCAGAACAGGGTAAGGCACGCACACACACACACACAGAGACAACTTTGCACTGTGTGGCGTGTTCGACAAGTGTTAATTAATAGGAGAAGTAATTCACTCCCTCAAGGAGAGAACAGGAATCACTCTTTCAGAACAAGAGGAAGAAACCTGATCTGACATGACTACACTTGTGTCTAGACTATTGTCACGTGTTGACTGCATTGTATCTGTCTCTCCTGCCACTTAGGGCCTCTGGAAGCCATAACACCTACCTACCTTCCCGGTTGTACAGCTGGATCAACAGTTCTGCCTTAGAGCCCCAACGCTATGCTACGCAGTGACATGCACACACAAGGAGGATGAGGCCTTTTCAGCTGATCCAGCTCACTTGCATGCTTCAGTACGACCCATGGTGTGGTTAGGAAAGGCACCGCTTGCCTTCCAGTATGGTTGTTGTAGTAACTAACCTCCAGGTTTTTTTCATTTGAGGGGGAAAAATACGTAAAAAAAGAAGAAGAAAAAAAGAGATTAAGAACTCCATAACATTCCCACATGTTCCAGGCAGGGCAGCACCCTAGCATGTGCGCGTGTGTTGCCCTGGGGTGCAGAACAATGGAATGTCAATCTCTTTCAACATGATGACCTGCAGATGATTAGGTTTTAAGAGTGCATTCAGCACATTCACATTGAAATATGGAGTCCTGTGCTGTGTGCAGAAGTATACACGGTATGCTTTCAATCAGTGATGCACCCATCGATCGGCCACCGATTATGAACTTGTGGGGGAGGCCATTGACAGAGGTCCTTTCACGTGCACAAATGTACAGTTCGAGGTTATGGCTAAATTAATATACGCTTCCTTTGCATGCTGGTGATTTCGGTTTTCATTTTGGCCCCAATGACACATTCATCAGCGTGTTTCTGTGTCAAGTAGGCTATATGCTACCAACAGCTGCACGGGCTGCAGTTGTCAAATGGGAAGACATTCGTCCATTACAAATGTCACCATCGGCTATCGTCGACTTGGTTGACTATTTAAATCATAACACATGAGACCTGCAGTCTACAAAGTGCTAATGTATGCACAATGCAGTCGTACGCTTGGGAAATAGGCCTACACCACACCAAAAATATTTGCCATCACCCATTGCCAGATAAAGTTTGTTAAATAAATAGTGAATGCATCTCTTAATGTTCCATTTATATCACGTTTTGTTCCTAGAATGACAGTGAAAATGATATGAAAAGTCCAGGCATAATAATCATAATAATAATAATAATACACGTATAGACTCATTTCACTGCACATCCTGCATGTCACATGCAGGTTGTGTTATGTGACAAATAAAAGGATAGGTTTTATACAGGGTCTGTGGCCCAGTGCTGGATTTATAAACCTGGCTGCCCCAATTGTAAAGGAATCAGTATAAAAAAAAATCTCTAGCCTATATTTCACTGTAATGGGGCCGCTTGCTGCTTGGAATATGGCAGGCATTTTGATGTGATGTGTTAGTCTTAATCTGCCTGGCACAGTGCCCTTCAATATGCAAGAACTTTCACCCAGGGGTGACAGTGGAGCCGAGTGACAGCAGAAGCTTACAGCGGAATAACGGATGTGGTGAATAAGGTTTGAGGAGAGGGTAGATGTGTGTTTGTCAACGCACTAAATATCATCCGAACGCACCACAGCTGTAATTATACAAGAAATGTCTAAATTCTCCATTAACATTACATTAACAAATAGAAAATAATGCGGCGATGCAAAAATTATTGATTTGTTCAAGTATTTTTGTTTGTTGTTTTTCTGTCTAAAGCATGTGTGAAGCCATGCAGAGCAATTCCTCAACATCTACTTCACTTAAGGTTACGGGCTGTTATGCAGAACGCCACTGCTGCAGCCTTCCCAACCCCATTCAATTCCTGCAAGAGCAGCAATACACTTAATCCATCAAATGGGAGCGTTTCACCACCCCACATGCTGTCGCCGGGCAACGAGTCACAACAATGGAGAGTGGAGTTCAGCAGTCAGCAGTTAGTCAAACACACCAGTAGCAGCACACTGCCTGCTCTTTTCATCCATAATATCTTACTCCAGCCCGCCACCACTCTGTGTGGTCCGTCCAGCTCCCTTTACAACGCTCTATACGCTTGTTTTTAGATTTTAACCATGCATATTCTCCTTTGCCCCCGCACTCGTTTCTTTGCAACATTGGGTTTGGTTAAAGATACAGGGCAGCATTGCGAAGAAAAGAAAGCATAGCTGGTAGGAGGGGCCGGGCCCTGTTATACCACCCAGTGTGTGCACGATTAGCCATTACATGCAGCTTCAAAACGGCTACATGACTAAAAGTAGCAGTGACCACCCAGATGTACGTATATACAAACTAGATCCGTGTACCGGTCGGTGTAGCCCACTGGATAAGCCGGTCGTCTGATCTAGTCAGCATACATCTGGGTGGACACTC
Source organism: Malacocephalus occidentalis (assembly GCA_900312585.1). NCBI lineage: Eukaryota > Metazoa > Chordata > Actinopteri > Gadiformes > Macrouridae > Malacocephalus > Malacocephalus occidentalis. The sequence goes on along the minus strand of OMOU01076020.1, from coordinate 11,866 downwards.
GGGATGGAACCGTTCTTGGGAAAGAAATCTGTCCCGTTGGGTTTGCCGGTCTCGGTCCGGGGCGTGTGTGTACTGTACGGTTCAAGGAATGCGCAAAAAAGCCATGTGCCAGTTTGGCCAGAGCGTCAAGCGGTGTCTTCCTGCCCAGGTGACGGGTAGGCGACGGCTTCACTCAGAAGCCGTCGGGCAGCAGCACTCCCCTCTATTGTTCAGTCAATATTTCTACACAACAGGCAAATTGCCATGAACCCTGCCCTAAACTAGCCAGCTATGTCTTATGTTCAAAATGTCTCGAATCGATATGGCATAGCCTTGTACAATGGTTGTTTAGAAGTATCCCGCTAGCTCTGCAACAGTAAAAGACCAGTCGAAAATCCAGTGTGAATGTAACGCGATAGACAATAAAAGCAATACGTGTTTTCTTGCGATTTTTAACAAATAATAGAAGTATGATATCGATAAAGACTCGTAAGCAGTTCCAAAAATGGTATCAATGTCAATACAAATTCACAATCCCCATCCCTAGCCAGCACTGTGCAGCACGTGTTGCTAATGCGAGCGGCAACACCTCCAACACGTTGGCCCCAGAGTGTCGACTGAAGGAGGAGATAGTCGGGTAGGAAAAAAACAAGCTTTAGCCCAAGACTGTCACAATGATGTGCCCTGTGTCAAACTGACTCATTCTTTCACTTTTTGCATGACATGTCCTTGAGAATAACGGTTTTGGAAATGGTGAATTATTAGGCTATACATCTGTGTTAAAAAAAAATAGGAATAAACCACATCGTATACTGAACCGAAAACCATGACCCCAAAACCGTGAAAAGAAGCGAACCGCGGATGTTCCACCATTGTGACCAAGTGTCACAATGACACTTGGTCACGTGACAATTTTGAAACCTCCTGTAATGGCTAATCACATGCACAATTGGTGGTATAATAGGGCTCCTTTAACAAGTAAATATTCTACTACACAAGCATGCACTTTAGTTTGCCTAAGTGGTGAACTGAGGGAGTATTTGGTACTCTGCACATACAACTTTTACTCATCGGAGGGGCAAGGCTTCAAACGGAACATGTTCATTTGTTAATTTTGGTTAACACACACTCACACTTTTTTCGAAATAGATTGAATTTGTGTTATGTTAAAAGGGTGCTGTAGGTTTTGCAACTGAACAACCAAAAAACATCCACTCTCTCTGCTCCCTCCCCCCGATTATCCACCATTGAAAATTGTCACATTTCACAAACCTATGATTGACAGGCAAGACGGATTCCCTGAACCAATCACAGAAGAGATTCCCTGATATGTCAGAAAGTGTGTAGCCAGTAGATGACAAGATGCTTGGAAGTTAACCAGTAAGCCAAGCCAATATTATGTCACCAATAGTACACAATAAACAAAGCTACATGGTAAAACTTTTGGGAGAACACAAACGCCATCAAATATTGCATATGCAGCACAGCTTTTATATTACATTAGCTAGATGCTCAGATACAGATGCTGGACTACCAAATCTCGGCATATCGGTGGTCTGCAGAACTTTACATTTGGCAGTGCATACATTTATGAAGCAGAGTGCAGTGCCACAGCTCAAGTGTTCACAGAGTGACGGCATGTCGAATCAGTGATCCCAGTCCAAGTGAGCCGGTGTCATGCAGGCCGGTGTGAGCCCCACAGCCAGCATTAGTCCCGGGCAAACATGGTTTGCTCTCCTCTCCATATGCTAGCATGTCGACAACTATAAGTTATGGCTAGACTGTGTGTTTTTTTTTTTTACAAAGCTGTGCAGAAAACATCCATACATTCCACATGGGTGATGTGATGCTGTAGCCTCTTCTAAGAGGCTGCTTCAATTCTTAATGGTTATGCTTTCAACTATTTCTGGCCCAGGGACGACAGATGAAAAATAGCCTTCTGGCTAACTCTGGCATATTTTCAGAAATGTTATTAATATGCACTGGCCCTGTCAAATAGATAATAAACTAAATACACATGAGCAGTATGGTACAGAGGCCAACCAATATCATAATGCCTTGCAGCAAGACATAAGCCTCCTACTTAGTATTTGATCTTACCTTTTTACACGTATTTCCATCATTACCTCCTCACCAGAACACAGAAAGACATAACATAATCATAAGGTATTGAACTATGGTACACACGTTTCATTAATTCGAGACATTGACTGGTTGGTGCAGTGTTTCAATGTTTTGATTGACATGTTGATATTTTCCCCTACGACTGGGGGAAATTGAGTGCAATGTAATGTCAGGACAGAAAGGTTGAGAATACCTATAACAAAACAAATCAACCAAACACAGCAACAGCTAAGACAAGGCAACACCGAGCTAGGCAGACAGAATATTAATGGATACTGGTGTCTATGTAGCCATCCTGATGTGGCAGTCTGAATGCAGGAGGCGCCAGACACATATTTGGCAACAATCATTCCATTGGTACTTTCAAATCGTCTTTTCAATCATCCTTCCAATCTGCGCCCCCCTTCATCACAGAGTTGCCATTTGGGGCCTGAAGCAACACGCTTCCAAATGACTTGCTTTGACTCTTACTTGTACGGCATATACGCAGGGGGGACCATTTCACTTGCATGCTTGTGTGAGGGGTGGCACTGCATCACAGATGGTGGTAAGCAAGGTATTCACTTTACCATGCCTCCCTTTATTCTCCCTCGTGCTTTGCTCTCATGTTTATTCGATTACCACCTCGTTATTATTAGTAGGCAGAGTTTGGGGGAATTTTTTGCTTTCATTTAAATATTGAAATAGCTGCTAAATACTACAAGCTCCTCCCTTATTTATTACAACCATTGGGCCTAACGGCCCACCTGCCACAACCTAAAAACAGAGTAGTTTGAGAGTCTGAATGGATTAGGTATAAATAAACAAACTATTCTAACACAGTCAGCTTCCCCTTTAATGAGATGGCAAAGGCGCAACCATGTGACAATACAGGAAGTGAAATACAGACTCCCCCTTTAATGCATAACGTTTGACTACTAGACCATTGTTAGCCTATTACTCTGAGTGACTTTTATGGCTTGATATCTATAATGAATATAACACTAGCAAGACCATGTAGGAGTCCTTTCACAATAAAACTACTGAAAACTGCAAATGTACCCGCAAATAATAAACAGAGAGTCAAGTGAACTGATTTGCAGGCTTGAAGTTAATAAGTAGTTATTATACATGGTTGATGGATGTGCTTGATAACAGGGAATATGGAACACACCGAAAGCAAGAGTATACAACATGTCCATGCGATGTCTATTGCCCTTCATGCCGTAGCGCTCAATACATAGCCTAGCCTTGATCAGACTGTATCGACACACCTGGTACTCCACACTACCTCACACACACACACACACACACACACACACACACACACACACACACACACTACGAGTGTTTAGACAGCAACATTAAACGCTTCCTAATGCTGCATCCACACACACACAATATATAGCTCTAAATAAAGATGATTTGTTAAAGCCAGTGAAACAACAAATACCATAACACCCAGTGTATGAACCACTCGACAGGAAAAAAGGAGGGGAGGGAATTATAATAGGTCTAAATAATGCATCTATTTATGAGTTGATTTGGCATCTCTCTGTGAAAGATTGAGGACAGGGACATGGTGTCAAAAGATGTGTTTTATAAATATTTGTTATTTTTGTAGATATTTTTGTTTGTTTTTTCTCGTCTTATGGCTCTTATGGCTCAGATTTTATTTTCACAAGATGCTAATATGTCGCTAACCACCCGAGCCTCAAAAACATTCAGGGAAAACCTGGACACTGTGAAGCAACAGGTGGAGGATCCAAGTGGGAACCTATTGAATATAATTATACATTTGATTATTGAATATATTCTAAACGCTAAATAAATAAAGAATAACACCTGACACCAAATACCATGTCTGGAAACATGTCAAAGTGAGCTAATAAACTCTGTCTTGGCAAGACAGAGTTTGTTTTATGTAATGTGTATCTCCTCAGTGTCTGCCACACAATGTCGCCATAATGTGAGTGGACGCTAATTGGTCACTGGCTTGGCTATGTGGCCAGGAGGGAAAATAGAATCCATGAAATCCCATTAAATCAGACAACAACAAAAAATGCGATAGACTGAAATGACGTAACATTGCAATGGATTCATCACTTCCTGGTGTGCACTACTACACCAGGACAACCTTTACTAACAATATTTCAAGTGAATGGTCAAGAAACTGCCCCTCAGCAAAGAGCCCAAGAGAATATGAAAGATTCTCTAGGGATCCCATCTCACTCGTAGACGGACAGGTCTGGGCGCCCAAACACCATTCCTCTCAAAGCTCATTCAGACACCGTCTGCTTAACGCCGCTGCATTCTGGTGACTACAAATTACACCAGATGCTGCAGTGGGCAGAGAAAATGCTTGAAATTATTGCACTTATGCCCTGCTTAGGATACAAAATCCAGACCTCGCCAAGAAATGGCGTGTTGGTATTTCAGTGTAAATCCAACAGCAATTAGCTGTCCTACCTTGCATGTTTATAGAAAAAGCAATCCTCTTGTATGGAGAGGTGAGGTAAGGGGATGCTATGGAGTGGGCCATGAGATGGTGTGAAAGACATTAACAAAAGCTGAACCAATTCAGTTAAAATTCCATGGAGTCCAGCATTGAAGCAGTTTCTCCACTCCACTACGTTATGGAGTGATATTATACATGCTGACATGCTCATATTTAAGTCAACATAAACCACCTTGCAGTATCACCGTTTTTTTATTTATTTTCAACATCCCAAAATAAACTGTGACATTGTATTTTTCAATATGTTATAGTTAATGAATATTACCTATGTCATCAATGACTTTCAGGCTGAAAATGCATCAAAATAAAGTTTTTAATAAACATTAAAAAAAGACCTTTCTAAAGCGCAATTTGTTCAATTACATTTGTTCAAATACATGTTACTTCAATAACACTACATAATTGCTGCATTTATGTCAGTGGCTTTTGGCTCCAGTCATTGGTTGGTGCGTATCAGCTGACCTATATTAAAGGAGACACTGAGATGTAAATAGGTTTTCGAAGTTGTGGGTCCCTGGGACCCACAGGTAAAATTGAGTAGGCCCCCAATACATTGTGTGTTGTTGGACAAATTGGAATGTTTGATATAATATGGTTATAATTATGGTTATATTCATGTTGAAAGTGTATATGAAAATTAAACAAATAAATCCCAAATTTGAACATTTTAACAGTTACAAATATGCATACTGTGATCTTGAACATTGTTTGGTTGCAGTAACAGATTAGGTCACTGGGTGGCGCTCCATGTTTTTTACTGAGACTGAGTTGCAGCGACGGGTTGAGTAGGCTACTACCAACTACTCCCAGTCTACCCAATACTGACGTTGTCTCACTCGGTCATGCTATCAGGAGTAGCGTTAGCTAACAAGCTTGTCAAGCTAACAAGCAGCTAAGACATGACCAATCGCGTTACAGTCTCGTGGCTTTTTTCCCCAAAGAAATATATGTTCCATCGGATTAGCCTATCTGTGCTTTCCCGAATAACATATTCGGAGACATTTCTGCCTGCAATAGTTTGTTGGCCAGCGATATGCCAGAGATATGTGCAGACAATGAGCAAATTGCAGCTGCTGGAGATGTATACACAATTTAACAAAAATTACCAAGTTCATAGCCTTGTTGAAATGAATGTGTTTCACCATGAAAGTAGCATTGGATGCCGGTCCAGAAAGGGCATTTCTTCTCTCCTGCGATGATTGAAACTATAGTCTAAGTCAAAATATACCACCAGGTGTGAGCGTGATTGGCCATTCCAAGTGGTTTCAAAAACTGGTTGGAATGGCCCCACTTGACATCACAAGTGGGAGTGCCCACCTAGAAGTATGCTGGATGGATCAGCCTACCAGCCTACCCAGTGGACTGTAGCAACTGGTAGGCTGATGTGGTGGACATTCCCACTTGTGACATCAAGTGGGGCCATTCCAACCAGTTTTTGTGTGGAATGGCTAATCACACTCACACCTGGTGGTAAAATAGGAGTCCTTTAAAAACATTGCGGCTGCCGCAATGAGTTTAAAGAAGTTGCGTTGGTTTCCCAGATCAAAAATTAACCATTTAAATGAATCGATGAAAATGATCAATAGATTAATGGATAGAAAAATAATCGTTAGTAGCGGCCCTCTATATGTGTAGGACTATTGATTTTAAAATAGTGCTGTTGTTTTCTTTGAAGCCTTACACTGAAGTGAACATTGCTATGGGG
>OMOU01076019.1:0-10151 GCA_900312585.1 Malacocephalus occidentalis | reverse complement strand
CACAATTAAGGGCAGAGCTGGCGACGGGCTTTCAATGAGGCATAACCTGTCAGAGGAGGACCGCAATCTGTCGGAGGAGACAATGGGTCTTGGGTGAGAGATGAGGACTCATCGACTTGCCTGGTCCTCACAGGCTCTGTGGGTGCAGGCGATACACAGACACACACTGTAGACACATGCAGACCAACATACAGGTGTATGTGAACGAACACACACACACACACGCTGTGTGTCCAGCAGTTTTTGCAGACAGATATTGAGCCTCCGGTGATTTACGGGCTCCAGTGTTCACACACAGGAGCCCGACCTACCTGGTGTGGACCCAGAGCATAGCGGCCGTTCCCCCTCCATCTGAGGTCATCCTCTTTGACCCTTCACACACAAACACACAGTTCAATGTGCAGATACACAGACACGCACCGCTAAACACACTCATGTCTGTGTATGTCTATGTGTCCAAATGTGTGTATTCCACGGTGTGTGTGTGTGTGTGTGTTCGTTCACATACACCTGTATGTTGGTCTGCATGTGTCTACAGTGTGTGTCTGTGTATCGCCTGCACCCACAGAGCCTGTGAGGACCAGGCAAGTCGATGAGTCCTCATCTCTCACCCAAGACCCATTGTCTCCTCCGACAGATTGCGGTCCTCCTCTGACAGGTTATGCCTCATTGAAAGCCCGTCGCCAGCTCTGCCCTTAATTGTGGCTAATGACCCAATCACCCTTCCAGAAGCCGGAGTGCAGAGCCTCATTAAGACGTCCTCGCAAAGTCAGCCTCGGCCCCGTGGAGTCCGGAGGTCTGAAGGGGATCTCTGTTCCGTTGGTCCGATTGAGATTTTAATGGCTACGGCCGATCCTAAGACCCGCTTAACGATGGATCTCAATTACTCCAGAGATAACTGTGAATGACTTTTGTGAGCGCGCTTCGTACGGCGATAAGCAGGAGGGGTGTCCACGAGCCGGGGGCCAGGGAGGTGTCTGGGAGCTGGGAGGGCAGACGGGTGCGTGGCAGGGGCGTGTTTTCTATTGCCACTAACGATGCCGGCTGATGTGTGCCCCGGCTCTCTCCAACGCAAACACTGCAGTGTAGTCGACGCGATGAAAGTTGAATGTGTTGCCGCAAGCTGAAGGACTTTGATGTTCCGCTTCGAAAGAAAAAGAAAAACACACATAGCACGACACCCTGCCAAAACGCCGTTTGTCTCACACAGCCCATAATATGCTCGTCGACAGCCATATGAATGAGCCTGGGCGGGGGGCTTGGGGTCGAGTGGGGGGAGCAGGGCTGGAGATTAAAGGAAAATTCACTTCAGTCATTTTTCAGAAACGCACAGTGAGGTCGGTCTGGGAGCTGAGAACACTTTCCAGCTAAATTAGCATGTCTGTGGAAAAGAACCAGGGCGGAGGGGTAAACACACAGACAAACGGTCAGCGGTCACATCAAGTGCTTTCCTTGCGTCCTTCTGTTCTTTTTTCGAATATCAACATTTTCTGGGTATCATTTGGGAAGCTATGAAGCTATTTTGGCACCCCCTGCTGTGCAGAGCCCAGCCCTCTCTATGCCCCTAGTGGAGATGAGGACCCGTGACCCGTTTCCACGCGTCAGCACTGCCCCGATCACAAGGGTGCTGTAACCTTGCTAGAGCGAAGGGAGGACTTTCAGTGACATGGTTTAGTGGCGTAAGGCAAGTGAAACGGCAGAACTTGGATAGAGGGATGTCTGTCGCCGGTATGTGTTTTGGGTATTGCTCAAATTATTAGAATTCATTAGATCAATTTATTAGCGCACCGTGGGTTCTGTAGTTAACCACACGGCCCAAATGCACTTGAAAGATCTCCACCGTGAGCAGACACACTCCAAAAAAATGAACCAAACCAAACCAGAACACATTATTTAATAATTCATCTCCTTTGCATAATTCATCGCCGCTCTGCCTCTACAGCTGTCATGTCACGGCTGGCGTCCTTCAGTTGCTTGTGAGGCACACGAGGCTTTCAGAGAGCCGGCTGAATACCTCCATGTATCCATGTCCTTGCGTGTGTGTTTAGCGTCTGCAATCTTGCCGATGCTCCTCCTCTTCCTCCAACTCCCTCTCCTCCTCCTCCTACACCTCCTCCTCCTCCTCCTCCACCTCCTCCACCAGCGTTGGATGGAATGTGCGCAACAATCCGGAGCGGTCATCAGTTCTACAATGTTTCGTGTGGTCGGATGTGAGTCGACATCACCGGTCCACCTACCACCGGCCTCGCTCTCTGTCCCTCCCCCTCTCTCTGACTCGATTAGTGTCGCCATGGAAATGGCTGATTGACTGGCAGTGCAGTGTAATGATGCTGGTCTGCAGCAGGACACGCCGCTCTGCTTCGGAAGGTGCAGGTGGCGAGGGAGATCTGTGGGTCACCCGTGTTGTTGCCTTTCTGCATAGCACAAAACTGATTAAAAGTAACCGTTGGAAGTGTTTGTATTGGAGTAGTGGTTAACGTACAGTAATTGAAATAAGCAATCGTTCACTGGAATCAATGATAGAAAATAAACTGTGGCACACGCTATTATCGATATGACTGTTGACATAATAATTTGCTTCATCGTTACCATGATGTTAACTGACTCACTGGAGGGCTGTTTGTTCATATATATTCACCATTGGGTGTAGGAATGGCATGTATGCATTCTAAATATGAGGATATAGAAAAGCATGTGTGCTTGGCAAACCTTTTTGTGAAAGAAAATAAGAAAAGTACAACAGATGCACAAAAGGAGTTTTCACACAATGTTTGCTGAAAGTAAACTTGGGATTATAGAGAGAGCTGTCTCCTCCCCTTGATGGAATCAAACGTAACCTAACTTTGCACCTCATGTGATAATGAGACAGCAAGTAAGGTGAACAAACACACACACACATCCACTGTTCCTGGGGGCCTCGGCGGGGCCCTGGGGCCAATTCTCACAAGTGGTGTGTTTATGTTCCCCGTGTCTCTTTGAGCCATAAATTACCAGCTACCACCTGTGATAAATGGCAATTTGCTCCCACGTTAGCGAAGGCCACGCCAAGGTCAGCCTCACTTCCTGATCCCGGCGATCGTAAGCCGGTTGTCTCCGGTCCACCCGGCCAGAAGGCATCGACGGATGCTGAAGCCTCGACACTCACAACACAACGTTGCCGCTTGTTGACCTCAAATCCATCCATTGTGTCCGCCACGCGTCTTTGTGGATTGATTAACTTCTGGCGCATAAATAGACCAAATGGACACATATGGCTTTCGCATTATTACAGAATATGCACTACTGTCATAAGTAACATATAAGCATACTGTATGAGAGACACACTGTCTTGTCAAACTACATGGGTTTAGCATACGTATGGAAGAATCGCTCCTTGTTAACCTTGGCCGGACAGATGTTTTTTAAACACGGGCTTCCTCAAGGCCATGCTAGGTTCACTGTTACAAACAGTACTGCAAAGCAAAACCAGTCTCAATAGAAGTTGGATCCATATCACACACACATGCGGGTCAGTCCTCGTGGTGCGGCGTCCAAACCCTTAGCTCAAGTGAGACTTCCGTGTCAAGAGTGACAGAAGTCACACTTGATATGATTTCTCATTTCCATGGTGCCACACTTACTATATTGACTAGAACACACAACATACCCACAAGTTGAAGATGGCAAGGCTGTACCCGCCAAGCTAGACACCAGATAACAACATGAAGCAGCAATGCTTGCTGTTTAAATTCAGTGTTTACCCTACAAATTACCTTATGCACTTAACTGTGGATTACCCTTGGAGGAAGCAGTAAGCCATTTTGGACACAAGCTAAAGTCAGCTTTTCTAAGAGGGCCATTTAACACTCTCTAGCCATAAACTCAGGGCTTACTTCTAATTCCCCCAGCGAGACACAATCAATATAAATGGATTATTGGCAAATCGGCGATGGCCTGCTAACATTTGCTGAGCCCTGTTCCTGCCAGCGCAAGCATTTATGTCAGGACACAGACGGCACCTCGTTTGCCAAATACGTTGACAGGTCGGAACAGGAGCAACACATGATGAATCGAATAGGCTTCACCTTTTACCCCCAGTCCAGCCCTAGAGGGGTTGGGTGTGTGTGTGTCTGAGGGGGTGGGGGGTGACACCGTTTGATGTGTCCACCAAGAGTGCCCGCGGTCCGGAGGTCCGAAAACGGAAACCGGTGTTGTTTTGCGTTTGACGTTCTCCATTTCCCACCCAGGGAGATTTGCCCCCACCCAGGTCCGGTTTCCCAGGCGGGGGCCTTTAAAACACTCGGCTGGCTGGCTGGCTGAGGGCTGAGAAAGAGAGTGACCCGTCCTCGCAGCAGTAGTGGACCAATTAGGATCAAGTGTCAGTCCCGCTGACAAGTCAAGGATGGAATGTGTGAGCGCTCGGTCGGATGAGGGCAGGGAGGTGCTGTCGGCGGTGACGGAGGGGTCACGGACACAGCAGAAAGGATTGGTAACACATGCTCTCAAACCGAAGCAACCTCCCTCTCTCTCCTCTCCCTCTCTTTCTCCCCCTTCTCTCTCTCTATCCCTCTGTCTCTCTCTCTCTGTCTCTTTACTGCATGGAGCCTCTGTTTGTATGCCTCTTTATCATGTCCATTTCCATGTGTCTTTCCATGTCTGTCTCAGGAAGAGATCAATAAGCCAGATACGTACCATATATACAGGCAGACAGCCAGATACGTACCGTATATACAGGCAGACAGCCAGATACGTACCTTATATACAGGCAGACAGACAGATACGTACCGTACATACAGGCAGACAGACAGATACGTACCGTACATACAGGCAGACAGACAGATACGTACCGTATATACAGGCAGACAGACAGATACGTACCGTACATACAGGCAGACAGACAGATACGTACCGTACATACAGGCAGACAGACACATACGTACCGTACATACAGGCAGACAGACAGATACGTACCGTGCATACAGGCAGACAGACAGATACGTACCGTACATACAGGCAGACAAACAGATACGTACCGTGCATACAGGCAGACAGACAGATACGTACCGTACATACAGGCAGACAGACGGACACTGGGGATCAAACCTGCGGTACCGCTACAAGCCGCTACACTCCATTATTACCCTGAAGTCCAATTATTATTATTATTAGAGAGTGAGGGAGAGAGACAGAGAGAGAAAGAAAGACAGAGAGGTGCAGTGGGTGAGAGGATGCTACAGAAGAAATTAGCGGACGGACAACCCCCGTCTTTATTGTCGCGGTCACACCATGCATGTACACCCGTGCACGGCGGCCCTCCCAGTCCACCCCACACACACACACACGCCCCCATAGGTGTCGCCGTGATATTGTTCCTCCGCTTTTATCCCATCCATGGCCATCTTCCTCCACGGTCAGGCCAGGAGCGGTGGGCAGTGCAGCGCCCGGGGACCACCTTGATCCAACCGCCACTGGTCAGGCGACGGTCTTCTTCCATGTTTTTAGAGGGGTTATATATACAGTGTATATATATGGAGGAACCCCAGAGTTGGATGAAAAATCCCCAGGACGGTCTTTTTTTTCTGCGCGGTATCTGTCGGGTTCGCAGGCTGAACTCCAACTCTGGCTGAGCGCTTCAGTGTCCAGTTGAACAGGAGAAGTAGTGAAACTATTTGTATTTTACCCCAAGGTTTTTTATGAGCTCGAGCCTAATTAACTTCACATAGCAATATATAGCAGTGATAAAGATCCTGTTTCTGCTTCCCCTCATATAAAACCGTGCTGAACTAGTGAACACACAGCTGATGAGCTAGTTTGTTAGCTTGTTTGGAAATGTTGGTTGAGACTTGTCCCTGCTTTACTCAGAGACATGTCACACGCTCTAAAAGGCATTTCATGTTGTCTTCAGATAAAAATCCACAGTTGACATTCGGAATGGACATATTTTAGCATTGGAGAGGTCCATTCGCTGAAATTGCTCATATGAATAACTTAAACTGCACAGAATGGCCTGCAAGCATTACTTCCCCAGCTGTTGAGCGTCAAATCCTACATTTAAGAATGTACAAGAGTGTACATTTTTCTTCATAATAAATAACTAAATAAATAAATCACGTGGAGGCAGATGCTAGTTAGATGAATCGGTGCCCTCTGCATTATAGATGATTTTTATAAATCATGATAGCACGTTCTCTTTGTAGATATAAAGGTACTAGAAGCGTATTGAATCCTGATACTAGATGGAGTCTTTGTCAGTTCAAATTAGTTGTCCATTTGAATCACCAATAAGGACCACCTATCTCCTTTCAAAGTGCCAGTGCCATGGTAACAAGTAAGCTTCCTGTGCATAGGTCATTTATATGTTTCCATGACAACCATGCCAGCAATGTTCAGTGGGGTGGTGGTGGAGAAGGGGTTCGCCCGCTCACCATATGACCCGTAGGGAGTGTTGAACAGGATAGAAATACCTGTTCTGTCACATGACCTGCGTCTATCGACGGGGAGGGGAGCAGCAGAGGAGCTGTTCACTCTCTCTCTCTCTCTCTCTCTCTCTCTCTCTCTCTCTCTCTCTCTCTCTCTCTCTCTCCCCCTCTCTCTACTTCTCTCTCGCTCATTGGACGCTTGTATCTTTTAATGAGATCGCTGGTCTTCAAAGGGCCCCGCCCCTTCTACCGTGGAAGACTCCGTGTGTCACTCTGTTAATGAAAACACTTCAATTAGCCAAACAGATAGAAGGAGAGAGAGGAAGGGACAGACAGACGGAAGTAGAGAGGAGAGCAAGCAAAAAGAGAGAGAGGGATGGAGAGGTGGATACTAATGAGTCTGAAGATTGTGCATTGCCATTAGCCATTGGTGTGTGTGTGTGTGTGTGTATGCCAGTGCGTGTGTCCGTGTGTGTATGTGTGTGTGTGTGTGTGTGCATGTGTGTGTTAATTCACTTCCTTCCAACAAGGTCTTAGAAGGGTTTGTCTATTTCGGTGTTTGTCTTTTAAACACCTGTTGTCATGACAACAAGGCACCGCATCCCCTTTGCCATGTCACCATGGCGACAGATGCCATGAGATGCATGCCCAGACCTGGACATGTCCTCAGGCAGAGCAGTTAGGAAGAAGTGCTCTCTACTCATTTAGCACAGGATTTGATCCAACCTTTATGTTTGTACTCATTTTGTACTCATTTAGGAGCAGGTACAGCGGTTAGTACTGCAAACCCACGACTCCACGACTGTGTACAGTAACTGTCACTGTATTGTACTGCACTGGTCACTTATGCTGCTGAGATCTACTCATTCACATTTTTATGCACGCAGACACATTTCATACATTTTTGGACCAACAGCCAGAATATTACTACTTTACTTTTTACTTTTACCGCACTTATTAGGTACTATTGCTAATTGTTCAGTGTTGTTTTAGTATTTAATAATACTGTTCAGAAAAACGTTTTGCTGTACTTCTTACTGTACTTACTAGGTACTATTACTGTTACTTACTAGTACAATGTACTGAACTAAAACTGGTGAGCAGAGTGTCAATGAACATCTTCAAATGACTTCTGCAGGAATGGAGGTAGCCGCTCTGACTTCCATGACTACCAGTTCATCTGGGCTGACGTGGACTCAATTAGTATATTTTATTAGTGCAAAATGTAATGTTGATTGTTGTCTGTCTGATGTTATGTTGTTGACTGCCGCTGCCGCCTGCCTTGACCAGGGCACATTTGGAATTGCAAGGTTTCAGGCGAAAATATCAAACGTCTTCACATGATCACTTAAATGAACGAACGATTGATCCCGATCATGATAAGATGAGACATCGCCCACAGTCATGGAACGACCAGGCGGGAAAAACAAAGAAAAATGACCATAAGACAATAGAGTGACATCCTGGCCAGAGCTGCGAATTAAACACATTCTCCGAACCCTCAGGGTGAAGATGCCACCCCGGACTGCATGCGGGTTAATGAATGAGAATCCGCTGGCGAGTGGGATATAGGGGGGGTCTTGTGGGCATCTCCAATTTAATAAGCAGCGTGTGTGAATCAGACCGCCCGGGGAGAGAGACCTTGTCTAATTCAACTTGAACGGAAATAACAATCTTTCTCACTTTTCCTGTTGTAGTCTTGATCTGAGAGCCAGCTAGGAGGAGACATGTCTGAACCCATTATCATTCTGGGATGTAATGGTAAGCAGGTTGGCTATGTACACTCAATAGAATGTTACAGAAATGTCGCTCCTTAAACTATCTCCGTCGTTTGTGAGGGGCAAGTGGCAGACGTCCGTGTCTGAGAGAGCAGTTTGTTCAATCTCTTTCAGAGCAACCTGCCGTCTGCCGTCTTCTCAAGCCCGATTCAATCTCTTCTCGGTTATGTGTTGCCGTGATCGAGAGTACGGTTCATTTGATCTCGCTCGGTGAGTAGCTGCCAGGCTGTCGGCTCCACATGCCCATTGATGTCCTCATTTGAGACATTTGATCCTGCTCATTCATTGGTTGTCATGCTTCCTGTGTTTTGGGGCAACTGCACCGTGGTAGCAGGCTGTGTGAGCAGTACTCGACCACAACGGTGAGTCTGCGTGGGCTGAATGAGTGGGAACATTTGGGGATTCATAAGATCTCTATACATATTTGGCAGGCTGACCCGGTACAAAGAAACTGGACACCGCAAAGAGTCGTTCAAAAAGATGACTTGGTCATTCTTGCCCATCGCTGGGATTCCATTATATATTCAGAACATGTTGGTTTCTTCAAAGAAAGAGAACATTTTTGTGGCAGAAGCAGTGCAGTTGGTTGATGAAGAGAGAGCGAGAGAGAGAGAGAGAGAGAGAGGTTTGGTTGATGAAGAGAGAGAGAGGGAGAGAAAGAGAGAGAGACAAGGTGTTGGTGATGAAGAGAGAGAGCGACCAAGACGGTTGGTTGCTGATTAGATGGAGAGAGCTTCATTTCTTTCATCAGCTTAACTGCCACCGTGGGGTCGCTGTGGGTCACTGGCGTGGCTGGCGGGGCCCCTGGGCTGGCTGGGCCCCTGGGCTGGCGTGGGGGTGCGTGAGCGAGGAGAGAGGGGCCTCATTAACATGATGCACGCTGGACGCTCACCAGGTGGAGGGCTGCTGGAGTGGACCGCTGGACCCTCTGCCTTGTGAGCCTGCACCAGAAATGATCTGTATTTTTCTTATCAACCTTCTCTGTAAGTTGGTTTTTAAACCTATAGCTAACTCGAGGACCACTCTCGGACGAGGACTATTCTAGGGCTTCTGGGACATCTCAGTGTATTGTACTCATACCCTTTTGTTGTGCTGCGTCTGAATCTATTTTTGAACATCGATTCAAATAAAAAGCAATAATAACATGCAGCACCATGGTCTTTGTGTTAGGGTAAGGTAAGGTAATGTTCTTGTATAAAGTATAACTTTGTCATGGATGAAGGAAAGGAAGATGCAAGCGATGGTTGGCCAAAGAGCGAGACCATTCAAACGCTGTTAAGAGAAAAGTTGTTGATTGGGTTTATGTTTTTAAAAGTGGTTGGCTCTGTTGAACGCCTTTGCAGCTTTGCCCTCCTTACATCCGTCCCAAATGGAACATCACTGCTGTGATTTAAAGGAAAATACACCTTTTAGCGCGAGACAGATGAGTCATGTTTAACGCTCGCACACTCATGTCTGTGTTTTGACAAATGCTGTCTACAAATGTCCGTCATTACTAAGGCTTCACTGAGAACACTGACTAATGATGACATTAACAGCTGAATTAACAGTGTCTGTAAAATGTGCCTGGCGTTACAGGGAATCCACAACACAAATCATGCATTAGGGTATGCTGAAAGTCTGCCAATGACAAGAAATATTGAGAATAAAAAAAAAAAGCCCACATTTTTAATGTTGTATTTTCCCTTCATTGATGTAATGAAGTGTGGTGCCGCCCTCAATAGACTTTAGAGTGTCCTGTACACGCAGCTAAATCAGCTAATAGCCCTTCTATAAGATGGCGTTCTCCAAACAACGTAGTTATCGACACACTTTAATCGCCTTTTAATAGCTTGGCCTTATGTCTGAATGTTTAAATCGGTTCACTTTCCCTCGGATTAAAATGCTCTCATAGCATTGAATAACTGTCTCTTTCAGGTGCACTCATTCTCTCGCTCAAATCTGACAGAGAACATTGCTGCTGGTTTTCTTGTAA
>OMOU01076015.1:0-18044 GCA_900312585.1 Malacocephalus occidentalis | reverse complement strand
CCTTGGAGCCCGTGGAGCCCATTTCCAGGAGGCGGGCCCTCCAACGGCTTTTTGTCTCCTCCTCCCTGGAGCTGCTACTCCTCTACATGCTCAACCTCCTCCTCATGGCCTCCCAGCTCCCCCAGCAGGACCTCCACCTCGTGCCAATGGCGGCGGCCATGTTCTTCCTGGGAAGGTGAGGGACAGGAGGGAGGGGACGGGGGAGGGGGAAGAAAAAGAGAGAGACTGAGAGACAGGGAGAAAGTGACTGGGAGTATGAGAAGGACAGACAGAAATATAACCAGAAAGATAGAATGTTATACGTAATGAGTTGGAGAGAGAGAGAGAGAGAGAGAGAGGGAGATGGATAGAAGGAGAGGGAGATGAAGGGAGAGAGAGACAGAGCTGGATGGATGGATGGATAGTGGTGATAGAGATGGTGGTGGTGGTGCTGATGGAGTGATGGAGGTAAATAGGGAACACACAGACCTAAACCTCATCACTTTAACAAAGTGTCTCTTCAACCACTAATTCCCGAAAACTTTATGTGGAAAATCCTAAAAAATAACACATCGTTTTGGAACGTGACATGAATAGATGCGTTTAATTGAAGGATTTTAACGTTTAGCAACCTTCTGACTAACATTTGTTAGTGGAGCAGGGATGACGTTTTCAAATGTCCCAGAACTAATTATTGTGTCTAACTCTGGACTGCTACCTTATTTATAAAAAGGCATATTTAAATGAAACCTAAGATTCCTATCCTACATCGTTTAAAACAAAAAAGTGTGAGCACAGAAGTCAGGAAGTGAGGTGGAGGAGAGAACATAAGAAAAGATAAGATTTATTTATTTATTCCAGATGGTTCAGGATAGTCGTAGAATTAAAAAGAGATCATAAGGGATCAATAAATACATAAAACTGAAATCCCCTCCCCTCCTCTCTCTCCTCAGACTCATCTATTGGGCCAGCCTCCACACATGCAGCACCTGGCGGGCCTTCGGTTCAGGCCTGACCACCTTCCCCCTGCTGGCCATGGTGGCTCTCAACCTGTTCTTCCTCTACAACCTGGGCCTGGAGTACCCCGTCTTCCGGTCGCATGACTTGATCCTCAACCAGGATACGCCCTCTTTGTGGTCGTCAGGGGCAACGGGCGGCGAGGCGAATGCCACCCTGAACACTATGTGAGGAGGAAGAGGATGGTGGGGTAAGGAAGAAGGTGATGATGATGAAGAAGAAGGAGGGAGGGAGAGAGACACTCTTCTTTGTGCTTTTTAAAGGAGGAGATTTTTCTAGAAATAGACCACTTCTGTGGTCTGCAGGCCAGCTCCAAAGGCAGCCACCAACCTCTGGGCTTCTGTGATGGCTGTCTACTTCAGCGTATACAGGACGTGTTCTCTTTTTTTCTACTGTGGATTCCTGCTTATTATCTGAAACGCAAGAGTCTTTTTTTCTCTCTCTTGCTTGTGGCCAAAAAAAAGCCTTTGAACTCTGAATTTCTAGTCTTAAACGTTTGTCCTTCTATTTCAGTGCCTATATTTAATGTTTTGAACTCGTCAGCGCTTCAGAGCTCTGCTTTTTATACGAATGAATTTGGTACAATGGCGAAAGGAAAACACCCTTGCAAAAAAAACCTTTCTTATAAGGAAGCATATTTTTCTGTGCAAAACGTTTGTAAATGATAATAATTATGATGAGAATAAAGGCCATTATTTTGACATCCTTTCATTTTCTAGTAATTTATATTTCTATTATTGTATTATCCTTTTTCCCAGTCGACTGTATGTTTTCCCCAATGTCAGCAGCCTACGTGTACTCTGGATGTACCCCCTAAAATGTACCCCCCACCACTGGAACATTGGCTACAGGGTAACCAGTCAAACTAGTTGGCATTCCAACCAGTGGTTCCTGATCTTCTAACCCTGAAGACCACCCTCTTCTCCTCGCTGTTAAAAATGCCCCCACCAGAGAAGAAGCAACGTTGGCATTGGATTCCTGTGTGGCTGCAACACTGTTGCCCAGCGTTGGCCTAGCATTTGTGCTGGATGCTATGCGAGCCCCTGTGGTCCAAGGCCCAGTAGGATTATGACAGCTTCACGGAGATAAGTCATGAATATTGAGAGAGGGAGGGGGAGGCGTTCATCAGACTCACCACATAGAGGGAAACTGAACTACTCCCGGAAAACCAGACCCATCCCACCCACTTTGCTTTTCCCTATGAGAGTGCAGCAAGACAAAATTAAAGGCCACCACCTTTTAAATTACGTAGAAGCATTTGTACACAGAGTCTCTCTGCTCCATACTTCTCAGTCTGTCTGGATGGAATAGGTCTTGGTGTTTTGCAGTAGTTTAAAACTTGTGGATAAGAACAGTGGTATCAGAAACTGGAGAGGACCGAGCTTTGGCTCGGTCCTGGTGTGTTTTTCTTGATTTATTTTCTTAGATTTAAATTTAGCTGTTGTGCTTTTATCCAAACCAACTTACAAGTGAGGCTAAGAACAATCCAAGCATACAAACTAAATTGGAATGGGCACACTCCCTCAACATACAGGAATATGTATATACTGTATATAATATGTATATACAGTATATATTGAAGAAGTTAACATTGAGATGCAGCAGATCGGGTGTGATGGCCATTGGCTGTTAGCATGAGATACCAGTGTTATTCTGGCTGGGAATAGTCATGGGGTAGTCCTCCATGTTTGATGTGACAACAGAGAAAGCAATCCATCACAACCAGAATATCCTGGTAATTCTTCATCACTGCCGTTGTTTAATTCACCTCGGTGTCCAAATTAAGAAATATTCCTTTTTGGTTGGTTGTTGATTTTGATGTCAGGACATCAAAATTCTCTCTTTCTTTTCAGTCCACACATTAGCTATATAGCCATCATATATACACTGTATACACATCACATTCAGAAATAAAATAAAATTGAAATTTAAATAAAAAGCATCCCAGTTAAAAGGTACTAGGTTTGAGTCCCAATGTCCTCAGCATACCTGCAGGGATATAGAGACAGACACCCTAACCCCTCCCTGCTCCTTAATGACCTGTATCTCTAAAACAAATCACTTTCGATGAAAGCATCTGCTAAATAACACAGGATATTTGGAGACATTTGTGACGAGAAAAAAAACCATCCATGCTTCAAATACATGTAGAGTAATAAGAGTTGCTTAAAGTCACACTGATAAGCAATATATGTTTGTTGTATTAATTTCCTCTTAACTTCATAACCTCATAACAATATGTAGAAGGCATCCTTCAAAAACTCAGCTCAAAAGTCATGACCCCTGGCCATCACATGGACAGATCCGAATTAATTTCCTCCTTAATGCGTCTAAAACCCCCATGATGACAACAGAACATTCCCATTGTACTTGAACAATGAACTACTACATTAATAATGTGGTGTTTGTAGTAAAAGAGAACCAGTGGTTTGCTGTAATATTTCCATAGATAATTGCAAACATAGACTAAAATATGAAGTGGGTAGTATCCAAGTCTTATTCATAAGGCCCAGGTGCTTGTGACACTAAATTGTAAATTACCCTTAATGATTGATTTTAGTTGAATATGTGCTTGACAATTACCTATTCACTTTATGAGTATGTGATACTATGCATTATTACATGATTGATTACTCTCTGAAGAACCTTTTTGTTTAGTTTGGTTTAGTTTAGTTTGTCCTTATTTGATTCCCTTCAACGTCATCCAATGATGTCCAAATGTTGTTATAAACCGCTGCGTCTAATGAAAGGGAATAGGCATCTTAAATTGACTCAGATGACACTAAGTATACAGCCATGTGGGTCATGGATGGCAGACTGTTTGGGGTGGAGCCGCAGAGCTAAAATACACCATATAATATACTTTTCAACAAGTCTGGATCATCAGTGCTGGCCCCAGCAGCGCCCCCCCAGGTACATCGAGACGCTACACCGGAAGCAGTTTCCTCATAGCTATACTTACAAAGATGGCGGCGTTGGTCGGTAAGTGATGTTTTGACGCAATTCCAAAGGTATTGGTAGCCATATGCAGGGGTTTTATGGATGTGTACTTGAGTATGATTGCACCCATTCTGGATACGAATGCGTGCTGTTGTTGTATGTCTGCGTCAGAGGCATGTTTCTCCCCTGTCCAGTGAACTGCGCAGGCTGACCTTGCTGCGTTTGCGCTAGCACGGTCCTCCTAGCAGGCATAACGTTAGCGGATAGCCGTCAGTCAATAACACTGGACACGCAAACCCTGCACCCTGTCAGAAACCACACGTGTCTCCATAGGAGGACAACAGTTCAGCCACGACTAAAATAATAAATATCTATTTGAGTTTCCATAGCCGTCGTTGCTGCTGCTGCTGTCCAGCAACACAATTGAAGCAATTTGCGCATTATCTAATAGGTGGCTGGTGGTTATTCTTCATCGTGCTTCCCCATTTAAATATCTTCCCATGTAAACGCCATTGTGTTATACTTTCACCATGAACGTAGGTACGTACGAGGTTTGAGTACAAATGCAATGTACAAATGCAATGTGAAAATGCATGTTCGGAGTGTTTGTTATTATCCTGGCCATGGACATGTACTTGTGTTTAATGGTAGGAAAAACTTGTTACATTAAAAAGTGACAACGTATATGAGTAATCAATATATTTATGGTTGTTGTTTTTTCATCTATTGTAGAAATACACTAACGCAAACTACATGCCCATGCCGTAATCAGAAGAATTGAAAAGTTATTGAAAGACAGGTTGTTTAGTTAAACATAATTGTAAATCTTTCATTTCTCTCTCCCAGCACCTCGCCTAGCCTCCTTAGGCTGCTTCTCAACAAGGTAAGACCAAGCTAATCTGGCTTTGATGACTCTCTATTGTATGACGATGCTTGTTTGACGGTGTGTTACGTGTGTATGGTCACACCTGGTATGGAGTAGTTTTGATTTCCCACAGCTATCCTCCCTCTTGTATGCAGTTAGGGATGTTTTATCTGAATTAACTTTGGATAAGTGTCTACTACTACATTACTAAATATTATTCCGGACTTGACCTTGTGTGTTCCAGGCCCATTTCATTTTTCGCCCTCCATCATCAGAAGTGTCTGCACCACAGTGCTAAAGATGAGACTGCCACCCACAGGTAAGCTCGAATATCCCTCCCACACTACTCCATTCCAACCAATCACACTGACCCTTTCTCAGGCATGATTGAAACGGTGGTTTTCACCTTTCTTTCCTTTTTTTAAATTCAGTGTTGTCCCGGTAAGGGAGGGGAGCACCGCAGTAGCTGCTGCCAAGCCTGCAGCCGTCGCCAGCAGCAAGGGAGAGTACGTCATCACCAAGCTGGATGACCTGGTCAACTGGGCGCGCAGGGTGGGTGACTTCTTAGGCGCCACTGAGCAGCCATTGTTTACTACATTTCCCCTTCTTGGCCTGAATGAGCGCTTGACTTGCACTGCAGTGTGTGTGAGCATGTTTGAACACCCCCTAAAACAATCATATGCTCACCATCAAGAACAAATGTCTGCTTTTGTTTTGTTTTTCAACATTTCTTTATTGCCATATGTAACAAGTACAATGGAATGCTTACTCTAAAGAATTAGTAATAGTACAGTAGAAGTACCTGACAAAGTAGCAATACTTTTGCAGTAGTAAAAGTGTCAACCTGCAATACAGTAATATTCTTATTCTTATACTAGCATATTCATTGGTAACTAGTGGATAGAAGCAGCAACATGTGATGATAAAGTATAATAAGTGACCAGTGCAGTACAGTGAGAGTGCATGCATGCTATATAGCAGAGTTCCTGGTGTAATTGAAGGTCTACCGCTGTCTAGTGTAATTGTAAAAAATAGTGTAGAGGCACTGTAGAGGTCCTCGGTGGTTCCTGAAGTCCACGATGAGGTCCTTGGTCTTGCTGACATTCAATCCGAGGCTGTTCTCCTTGCACCATCACGTCAGCTGGGCTACCTAATCTCTGTACTCCGTTTCGTCGTCGTTGCTTATCAGACCAACCACTGTGGTGTCATCTGCGAACTTGATGATCTGGTTGCTGCCATTTATGGCTGTCATGTGAAGAGTACAGCTGCGGGCTGAGGCAGCTGCCTTGTGGCACTCCGGTGTCGAGGACCAGATGAGGTGTTGCTACCAATCGTCATCATCATTTAGCAGATGTGATTCCATTGTTGTTTCTGTCCTCGAAGTTGTGTTTGATGGTATAAAACCAACATACACTGATGATCCAGTGTCTGGGTTCCATTTGGAAACCACACACTGTGTTTAAGAACAATGTATGGCAGCTAAAAGAGGGTTTCAATTGTACTCAATCAGAACAGTCCTTACCACCATCTAGTGGCTGTACCGTGCAATTGCGATGGTTCTGCTTGATGTCATTCAATTGTATATACCCTAATCTTTCAATAGAGGAGTACAATTTTAAATTGTAAAAATTGGTTCGAGGTATCCACCTGTTTGTCTGAATTATATGTCAAACGATGTGTAGAAATTGAGCAAGAACTGCATTATGTGGAACAATAATGAAGCGTAACATCATAAATCACACCAATTATACTCGTAACCTATCATTAGGATTGTGCATTATATCCCACAAAACATCCTGACACAGTCTCCATAACTATCACCCTCCCAGAGCTCTATGTGGCCCATGACCTTCGGCCTGGCCTGCTGTGCGGTGGAGATGATGCACATGGCAGCTCCACGCTACGACATGGATCGCTTTGGCATCGTATTCCGTGCCAGCCCCCGCCAGTCTGACGTCATGATCGTCGCAGGAACGCTCACCAATAAGATGGCCCCTGCGCTACGGAAGGTAAGGGGAGGGGGCGTCATGTGACTATAGACTCACAGACCACTGTTTGGGGGGGGAGTGTGTGTTCTATATGGACTGTGGAACTGTGCTAATGTGTGTGTATATGGGAAAATGATGTGTGTTTGTGTGTATGCTCTATTTGCTGTATTAATGCCAAGCTCTACTACCTGTAAATAGCTCCAACAGTTTTTTTTCCAGGTCTAGCGTACAATGTAGTCTGCTAACAGGTTGTTGACTGTGGGGACGAGCCTGCCATTGGCCCACTATTTAAGCCAGAATTCTCCTCCCCTTAAAAAAAGGTTGTAAAAGTCGCATCGTGTAGTTCCTGCAGCCTTGACTTGCTGCTGCCCAAGAGGATTGTAATTTGTTTAAAGACATGTAAACAAGACTTCATTGTGGGGCTGTGGGGTGAAACTAGCTGAAATGGTTGTTGTTTCCTTGGTTCCTCATAGGTGTACGACCAGATGCCCGAGCCCAGATACGTAATTTCCATGGGAAGGTAATGTAACTCTCCAGCTGTATGCTGACCTTCACACCCCTCTACCATTTCTGTTGTTCCCACTCCACTCTGCAACGTCTTATCTACCTCGGGTCCTCCAGCGGACTTCCACCACTCACTTCTAACTCATTGGCAATCACTAGTCATTCTAAATCATTGGCTGCCTGTATGGAAATCTTTTTACGTTTTATCCATGCCGCTTGTATCCCACTCATTTCTTTATACTACTTTTTATACTATGACTATTTTACATTTATAGTAAATGAAAATTGTATAATATACCTTTTAAAGGGTCAGCGCTGCATTATCCACATATAGCTGTCCGAATGTAGTCACTGTTGTAGTCGTTGTATAGTAAGATAATGGGTAACAGTGAATCACTGTTTTATTTGTAGCTGCGCCAATGGAGGTGGCTACTACCACTATTCCTACGCTGTGGTCAGAGGCTGTGATCGCATCGTCCCGGTCGACATCTATGTCCCAGGTAGGTCCAATGTCACTTCTTATATTTTGAATAGTCAAATAGTTAAATGGTGAGCAGACTGTAGTACGTGTAGACCAAGAACATTTTTGTTCAATTTGTTGGTTTTTTTTAATTACAAAAAATTAAAAAAAGCTATTATTTGCAGTCCACTAGAACCCAAAGTAACGTGTTTTATTTTCTTGCTTTGTCTGACAAAAACTCTTGTCTCTGTTTAAGACACAAATGTATGCAATGACATGCATGTGTTGTGTTTTCCCCTCTGCCGCCACCAGGGTGCCCCCCCACGGCAGAGGCGCTGCTCTACGGTATGCTGCAGCTGCAGAGGAAGATCAAGAGGGAGAAGAAGTTGAGGATCTGGTATCGGAAGTGAACTAGCTGGGTGTGGTGTGGCCGTGCTGCAGCCGTGTGTACATTGTTCTTTCTGGGAGGTCTGCTGGGCTAGGTGCTGCCCTGGTTGGCTCCTTATCCATGTAGAGATTCACTAATTAACTTTAATAAAGTCACTCTTGTCAGTTAATCAGTTGACTGGGTATGTTTCATTTTCGCACAAACACTGTGTATATATATATATATATATATTTCTTTTTTTACATGGATGTAATATTATACAATACATTTTAACATGCTACACATTATTCCGAGGGTGTGGTTTGAACCAACGCCAGTAGATGGTGCTTGTGAATATATAGTCCTCAGCTGCAGGCTCAGTGATGGGTCAGAAACTAACATTGAGATCCCCCCCCCAGAACCTTGATTTACTGCAAACTGCTAGATTAAATCCCATCTTGGGCTAATGTACAATACTAGGTTCAATTGATTGTTGCAAGGATGTCTGCATATACCCCTACTGGGGACATCTCACTGGATTGTGACTTGAATCTAGTTTGTCGAAGCGTCTGACACACTGCCTTTTCTTTATGTAAAGAAGGGAAGGTCTGAATTGACGGTTAATAGGTCAACTCCATGTTGTGGTGGTTCACTGTTGACAAATGTACTTACTGTTGGTTGCTTTGGACAACAGCGTCTTATCACCCTGCATGAGGCAACACTCTCTTAAAGTCTTCCCGGTGTGAAGACTACTCAACATTTGTCAGAAAACGTTTGTTTCCGAAAATGCGACCATTTTCGGTTATTCGTTTAGTTTTTCCCTTTTTATGTGGTTATTTAGGTCTACATTTTTTTTTGGTCCAAAATGACTGTGTGCACTTGGGTGACCACAAGTGGGAGTCAAACCTCTAACCCTTACAATGTTAATGCCTCTCCCATTTCGACCATATTAATTTCCCTTTGTTTCCTTATTATTAACCAAATACAAAGTGACTTCAAGCAGGAATTCATACTTATGCATCTGCATTTAAGGTGCAAGGAGAAGACGCATTCAGGAACAAAGCCAGTCAGTCAGCGTGGTGTGGTAGGAATTTACTCTTTAAGAATGGTAGGGGTGATCATCTTGCTGAATGAGTAGTATTTGCATTCACTGGGGGGTGAAATGTCCATGTTAGTGGTGGAGATCTTCTCCTTCTTGAAGCCGGCTTGGAGCAGATTGGGCATTTGTGTCTCCTGAAAAATATGACATGCAGGTTATCTCTTTGTGTGTGTATGTGTGTCTTTGCGCAATTTAATCTTTACCGTGGCTTTATCTTAGAAAAACAGTTGTTTCTCATTGGTCAGACAAACTGCTAATCAGTAGTGGTTAAATGCAAGATAAAAGGGTTGCGTCACCACAAAAACGTGAATGTAAAATATTAAACAGGCTTGAATTGAATGTAGCGAGCATTTATTTACAGATGACTTTACAATACACATTACTACAAATGTGTACTGGTTGACTCTTGGATACATGGTTTTCTTGTGCCATTATGGAGACAACAGTGAAGACAGACATGCTAGTGGGGTGGAAGAGGGAATGATGATGTGTAGCATAGGACTGCATATGGGAATCAAACCCGGATTTCGTCTCCATTCTTGGATACCTTTACAGGTGTGCACAACCGCCACATTGGTTTACCACAAGAGGTTGAGGTGCTTGTTATAAAAAGCAGGGGTGGGTGAGGGTACTCACCTGGAACATCTTGTCAATGTCATTGTACTTGTCCTTCAGCAGGTCACCCCAGGAGGTCAGGTTGCAGTAGGTGAGGACGCCACCAGACTTCAGCAGCCTGTGGGCGTGGCCCTAAACAGTACAGACAAACAAGATGCCCACTCAAAAATCGGCTCCTCTGCAATGTTGTTGTGTGGTTTTGACAATCGTGTCAATCATGGACGGATCATGTCATGTCACAGCATGCATTGATGTTTGAATGGCTGAATGTGTGCTTCAAATCATAAGAGGGTTTTGTATTTATGTACTCAACATGACAACGCAGGAGGACTACGGATTTGAAAACTATTGCTGCACCTGCACCAAAGCGTGAATTAATCATGCCAGAACCAATGGGTCCTGGATCTTGTATAACTGCTTTTATAGCCAATACAAAAAAAGTGAGTCATTTCTCGTGTTTGTGCATTCTGCTAGGATCCCTGCCAGGTGATTCAGGAAAGGTAAGACAGCTCTGGGGGGGTCTGTTACCTTGATGAAGTCAAACTGGTGGGTGTGCCACGTCTCCTCAGAGAGGGGGTAGGTATCATACAGAATGCCTGCCAGAGAACAAGAGTGAAACCATTAACAGACACAATGAGAAAACCGTACTTGGCTAAACAATCTTGTTCTGTCGTAGAGTCCGAACCGTCAAAGTGGTTGTCAGGCAGGGTGGGCACTACGTCCTCCCAGAGGCCTTTCAATGGGACAATCTGTACAATAAAAAGCGGTTCCATTGTTATTACCATTGTTGGGCATTAGTGACGCCACAAACAGCTTTGGAGACATATACACTGACCACACTGTTACCCACCTTGTGTGGCTGAGATTTGGCCCACTCCTGTAGCCTGGCGAACACCCCGTCGTTGCACTCAATGATCCAGTGCTCCTCAATGGGGAAAGACTCGACTTTGGTGGCCGCGATGGCCATGCCAAATCCGATCTCCAGAACCCGCCCCCCTGCGGCACAAAATGTACAATTTTCACCTCTATTTGACTTGTTTGTGATTTATAGGCATCCCGTTTGTATATGAACTGGGACATATATATGAACTGGACATATATATATATAAAATATACGGAATGCCCATAATGGGACGTTGCGTGTACCACGTGACAGATAAAGGTCACGACGGGGGTATAAATAGCACGTAGTAAAGGCACACGTTTCTACTCGAACTGATCGAAAGTGCGTGCATTTGTTTATAACGGTTGTCACGTCGCGACACAATGTCGCCCAGAGCGTTTGAGTCGTGTGAATGTGTTTTAATGTTTTAGTGAACGAATTAATCGTGCCACGGGCCGATACACAACAGAACAATGTTTGAATTAAAATGCTTGTCGTGTACAGTGTACTGTCGACGTGCGCCTTCTTATTAACCCTCAATTACGACCTAAAACTCGGACATATTTCCGTGGCTTTCCCCACCGAAACTCCCGTCACGTCTCAGTGAGTCGAGTAACACCTGTCGCGAGCCCTCACCCCTCCACGTTGTGCCCCGCTACTTGTTCACTACTAGATTATGACCCATGTGCAATTGGAAAACGGTTTAAAACTGTACGCCAACCTTTTCTTTGGGCTGCCCGCCCCCGGCCGCCCCATTGCCCGGTCTTCATGGCAGGCTACAACAGTGTTGGTCTCACCTTTGGACGCCGCCACGGTGGCGAGGGAGTGCATGTACGGCGTCTCCCAACGCTCCATGACGGGCTTGCCCAGGATCTCCAGGTGGGTGTCCGCCGAGTTGTACCCGGCGCTCGCATCGTGCCAGCCCGGTTTGCAGTCTTCTCCCTTCGCGAATATGGGCTGCTCGGTCGTCATAGTTGGCTCTGTTTGGTCAATCAAGGCTGGACTGAGGCTTGAAATGGGGGCTGGACTCCTTACTCCACTCTCGTCCGCAAGAGGAGGGACTGGGCGCTGGACGTCTGGGTTTTATAAGGGGGCGCAAAAGTGCTGACTCGGCGAGATGTCCGAGCAACGTTGGAAGGCGTTCACTAGGGGTCACGATCGGCTCACATGGCAAGGAGCAGACATTTGCTCCTTGCCTCCTTGCTCGTGGACATTTGAGTCATTACGAAACAACGCTGTCAAATGTTCCACATTCACTCATATATACATTGATTAATTTCCATCATCATGTATATATATCATGAATATTTATGAACTTTTTCCAAGAACTGCCACTAATCGATAGTGACGGAAAAACTACAGCTGTTAAACGCTAGATGTCAAATGTCATAGGCGACCCACACCCCAATGCATGCCTGTAGGCCTGCACACGTGTTGGTAGGCCTGCCATTAGACATTATTCGACAGTATTTTGTATTATTTCACTCAGCTATGAAAGTCTAACACGATGTGATCAGGACAACCAAAAATTGATATAGGTTAAACAACATCCCAGATAATGTATATGTTCAATCTCAATGTTTAATGGAAGTGCTGAGTAGGAAAAATAAATGCAATTTTCCAAATAAAATTCATCTCTGCATTCATACATTGTGCAAATCCTTCTGAAAAACACTGAAATAAGTAGGCTATAGCAACAAAAAAAAGATTAAATAAGAAACCGTACCCTCAAGTCTGTCCATTTACTAGCGTTACCCAGCTGCATCCTCATCAAGGACTACAAATATCATGAAAATATTCTAATAAACTTGAGAGGGGTAAGATAGCATACTGCAATGTCTAAGGTGTTGGACCCAGCTGAAAGCTACTGGGTCAATCCTGTATTGAGGTAGAGATCTAGCACTACCAGCTCCTTCATGATATGCACAAATTCACTGCAAGTCACTTTGATGAAAGCATCTGCTTTCTAATGCACACAAACAACGTATTGGAAATTCAAGACATTTAAGTCAATGAGGACCTTTTAACGAACCCAGAAGAACAACACACTGCTGACTTGAATACCCCTGGATGCATCTCATCTCGCCATCCTGAGGGAGAGCTATTTGCATTTTAAAGCTGCCAAGTTGCTCCTTTTTAAAAGGATGCTTATTGTATCGTGGTCCTGTTTAGCTAATTTGGTAGAGCATGGCATTAACACTACATTAACACCATGTTAATAGATGGAGGCCCTCACTCTATTGTAAGGCACTTTGGGTCACAGAGACCAGATGCTATATATTTAGTATATTTGGTCTGTTTTGTACATTCCACAGAGAGTTGATGTCAATATGTTTGTTGTTAATTCATGCTATGTATCTTCAAGCTCTGTACATTTCCTTGTTTTTTCTATTTCTATCGTATTTTATTATTTTATATACTGTAAGGTGACCTTGAATATCCTGAAAGTCACCTAACATAATAAATGTATTATGTTGCTTTTGGTTTTTATGTCTCACATATGGTGCTTGACAATAAATGTTGAGGATGGCATCAAAACGTTTGTATTTAAATAGTTAGACGTTTTGAAGTGCTTTACTTTACATTAACAGACTGGGTTAAAGGGTAACTAGGATTTGTCAACCCATTGAGTGAGAGAGAATCAGCGTTTTTAGCCATCAGACTTGATGTGTGACACAATAACAAACAGACCGTGTCAAGTGAAAGGTAAAGAAACAAAGTTATATTTCTAGGGATCCTTTCCATAATGTTGTAAGACACTTATAATCACAATCTGAGTCGGTCAGTTGCAAAACCAAACACTTTAAGCATTTCTGTTGGTACGCACGTCTGTGATGCAATATGTGTGATTTCCTGCAGGTTGGTGTCTGTTAAAACCAGATGTTGGTGTTGGAAGGAGGCCTGAGGGCTGAAACGTCATCCAAATGAAAGTAGGCCTACATATGGAACCAGAGTGTGGACATTTTCTACTTTTAAAATGAGAACAGGGTCATTTAAGTATAACTAAGCTATTTATAATTTACCTTGAGGATATTTATGTATTTCCACTGTTGTGTATAAACTGCCTAATAATCTGTGAACAGAGCAGGGAATGTATTTAGTTTTGCACAGATGAGTTTATTGTTAATATGCCAGGATCAATAAATAAAGTCAATGTCATAAATTAAAAGTCAACGCTTTAATTATATTAATAGTATTAAAGAAGACCTTTTCACCACTGACACTCAACATAAATGATTATTATATTTCTCTGTTACAGAACAATGTAATCACAAGATTGTGTAATCACAAGATTGTGATTATAGTAGATAATCACATTGACTGGATTAACCTTCTTTTACACCAGTGCATTTTAACCAAGATAAACCTTTAGTCGGAAAACTGCTATAATGTAGGCCTACGCAGCACACATGACAGCGTCAGAAGATGTGGACCAGCAGTAGGTATAACTGTCAATGTTGCAATGTCAGCAAAAATTGACATATAATAAAGTGGCCCCACTCATTAGAGGACTGCACTCGAATATCACAATACCATCCTGCTTGAGCAATCGTCTTATTCTTCGTGCATTTTTTTTTCATGTACCCATACCCAAAGGGTCAAACAAAAAGACAATACAGCTTTCCAATGTCGGGAATGTATCCCTTTAAATGCGGCTGCTCCCTGCAGGGGGGGCCCGTGGCTGAGTGTCGTCACTGCGCAGAGCAGTTTGAACCAAAAAGCGGAGTGACCTTCCTCAGCGCTCAGTCTGTTAGAGGGGCAGCACCGAAGCACTAAGCCGGCTGTAGCGAGCAGCAGAGTCCCCCCACCAGAGCCTCAGAGATGAATAATAACAACTTAGCCGGAGATGAAGTTGGGTAAGGTCACTTCAAATCATGCTGCTTCGGCGACTGGACTTTTCTATTTAAATTGCAACTTGGGGAGACGAGACGGAGACCGAGACCGAGAAGTCTCAGCTCCTCGGCTGTCATTTGACAGCTAACGTTAGCTAGCGAGCTAGGCTAACATGTATAGTTAGCAGCATAGCTAGCCCATGTAAAGTCGACTCAAGAAGAGTACCGAATAACACTAAGAAACCGAGTAGTTACTACTAGGTTTGCCCTGGATGCATGTGGCCGTATCGGCCGCCAGAGCTTTGCCTTTTGCAGTATTGCTGCGGCGATGAAAGTGCGATTACTTTAAGCGTCATGTTGGCGGTGTTTTAATGAGCCGGAGTGTGGACGTCGCTGCGTTAGCCGAGCTGTTAAAGCGCAAGTCGTGTTGGTGAGGAGGACGTTTAGCGGGCATTGTGTCGCGGGGGGGACGCAACCGAGCTGGGTCTCCCACTGCAGCGCTAACACACACCCACCACCGGGATCGTAGCCGGTAACCGGATCACCGCCGATTACTGGTTACACACACGTCAATAAACCAAGTTTATTGGCGTGAAAGAGAAAAAAAGCCTGGCAGGCTTGGGAATGGCTTGTTTAAGCTGTGGTTAAAACTTCTAACGCAGTGGTAATCGGCGTGTATCTGTCAGCGCTGCAAGATGCCCCAAGTACTCGCTGGTTCACCATCGCATGATGCAGGGATCAGCGGCGCGTGTCTCTGCTGGGTTCCTCGACTCTGAAGTAGTTTTCTGTGGGCTTCATCTCGCCGCATGTACGTGGCAGGAGAGAGAAGTGGAAACAAGGTGTGTTTGTCGCGCCTAAACAAGCCGTGCGTTGTGAATGACAGCCGCGGCGCTCCGCCGGTTGTTCACGGTGACTGGACGGCAAGAGGTGCAGGCTTTGTGTGTTATTTACCGTCAATGCAGTGAGTGTGAACTTGGGGGGTGGAAAGCGACCCGCCGCTGCCTGTGTGTTGTTGATGGTGACTACGGTGTTTGTAACCCACCTGGTTATTGAAGTTTCATGTTTTTAATTGGATTGCATCGATTGGTTTGGATAACGTTCCTGCACTGGAAAATGTACTGGACTGTATAATTCGTTCATGTACTCAAACTAACTTTTCTCAAAGTGACTTTGTTGCTACTGCTATTCGACAGTTTTTTTTGTGTTTAACTGTCAAACATTTATTTTAAGGAAACTGTTTGTGGGTGGCTTGGACTGGAGTACAACACAAGGTGAGTTCACTGTACCACATTTCGGCCCTTTTTAGCGTATTACAAAATGTACATTAGACATAGACTTGCTGGTAGCTGTGGTCCAGAGTTGATTAACACCTTAACTAGATTTGGAGGTTGTTAGTATTATTTATTTATGTTAACTTGTGTTAGATGATGCAATCTGTGCATTACAAGGTCATGCCATGTCCCGATGCTTGCATCTATTCAGAGTCCTGTACGATATCTGTGTTCTCCCCCTCCCCCTCCCCATTTGTCCCAAGAGGAGCTTGGCCGTATCCCCGGGCAGTGTAGCCCTTCTTCTTTTAACAAACCCACGGTTCATTGACCAGCGCAGCGTATCTTTGCAGCAGGCTGGGTCTTCCTGCCAGCGCGCCACACAACATGATCGGTGGCCACAGCCCTCTCTCTATATAGGCACGCTTGTTTTCTCACCCATGGCCCTGGGCACTTTTGCCAAGCAATGAGAGAAGCAATTACCAAGGCTGCCTTTTCATTTGTTGAAACATGCACGCCCTGCCTCCAAGGGCAACGGGAGACACTCTATCTTCTATATATATATATATATATATAGTCTATTTGGATATCCTATATAGATGCCATGTGTGATGACAGTGGATCAATGCATGGTGTGTTCTTGAGGGGGGGTCTTCTCTATGACAGCCCACCCAGTAGACAACAAAAAAAAAAAGAGAGAAAGACTTGACATTTACTAGTGCTACTATGATTGCCGCATTTGGTGACGACCAATAGACCACGTCAAAGATTCTCAGTTGGTCTGCATAACCGTATTTGAAACTCGGATCCTTTTGAAATCGGCTTTATGCGCCAGTACTATCTTCAGCAACATTGGGATTTAATTTAAAGGACATTCATTTCAAAGTGTGAGTTTGTTGTCTCAAGTTCACCCAAGTGTATGTGAGGTATTATTAGAATATCTGTTACATATTATGTAGTGTATCTATATATTTTTGTATATAGTTTGTATACAGTATATAGTTATAGCCTGTTATGACTATGTTATGAGTTGAATCCTGATTGTGGTACGTACTCTAAACATAGAAATGCATATGGGGTGCTTTGGGGCAGAATGGTGTAGTGGTAAGGGTGTTTCCATAATCAGAAGTTCTGGGTTCGAGCCCCACCCAGTCCGCAGTCTACCTGTAGACATCCTTGCTTCAGTGGAGTTATTGGAAGATTCTTTGGATAAAAAGTGTTTCAATGCATACGTTAGACACGATTTATTTGCTTTCATTTCACATTTCTATTGTGTGTTGTGGTAACAGGTTACTGTTACCTACAGCTGTAACATCCAGTCACAGACTGTGACATGCTGTTCCGCACTGCTGTCGCATACTGTTAATTACTGTGACTGAGTGCTGTTGCTTTTTCACCCATAGAAACGCTGAGGAACTACTTTTCGCAGTATGGGGAGGTGGTTGATTGTGTCATCATGAAGGACAAATCAACAAATCAGTCGCGAGGGTTTGGATTTGTCAAATTCAAAGACCCCAACTGTGTACGAACAGTGCTGGAGACCAAACCTCATAACCTCGACGGTAGAAATGTGAGTATCTATTTGACAGTTCAAGAAGGCTGTCACAGTTTGGTATGTGTGTGAATTTGACAGTTGAAAATGAGGGAAATAAGAGTGTGTGAATTTCACTGTTGCCTATTTGACTGAAAAAGGCATTTGGAGTTTGGCAAGATGAATTCTTCTTCTCATTCTAGTGTAGACCAGAGTCAGTGTGTCAAACGCTCCCTGAAGACCTCAACAATAAATAACTTTATAAAATATATTGTAAACAACTGCAATTCTCATTTTGCAGCATCACTAATTGCAGTATGCTCCTATCTGTAATTCTGATGCTGAAGCTGATGGAACAAAACCAGAACAACGTTTGAATAGCTATATTCCTAACCTGATCGACGGGTTTAAAAGCCAAATCATCGAAAATGATCCTTTTAGTTTTTCCAAATGGTGTCGACGAGTTACTCTAGAAATCAAGAGGCCACGTTTGTTCCCTAAAAATAATTGTGCTTCTTTGTCAGCGTGTGATAAATAACCCTGTCGGAGGTTGTCCTGAAGGGCATGTGCTTTTATTTATTGTACAATTACATTAATTAATGTATGTGGGCCTGTGTGCGCCCCTTTTACATGAGATTGGCTCAGGAACATTTGAAGGTGCTTTTCATTCAGTGATAAGGTCATCCTCTCTTTCT
>OMOU01076013.1:0-11322 GCA_900312585.1 Malacocephalus occidentalis | reverse complement strand
CTTTGTTTCCATGGGCACCTATTTTTAATGACTCTACAACACAACATAGCTCTGTGTTTTAGGCTTGTGTCCTTCAAACGTTGTTAATTCATGTTTGTAAAACTCTGTTTGTGTGTGTAGCGCTTTGTGTGTGTGTGTGTGTATGTGTGCATGTGTGCGTGCGTGTGCGTCCGTGTATGCTCGGCAATCTGAAATTGCTATTGTGTTTGCGGTCGTGCGTAACGTAGATCGGTGCTTTTGAGGACAGGGAAGGAGGGGTGGAGGAGTGGGGGGAGGAGGAGGAGGAGTGGGATTTGGGCGGAGGTCGTTGCCATGCAAATGATGCGCTCGCCAACCTGCAGGCTAAACGGACTTTTTTTTTCTCCTTCCTTCCTGTGTTGTGGGTTGACAATACTGTTGGGCGTCTTTACCCCCTTACCTTCTTACCTCCTTACCTTCTTATCTCCTTACCTCCTTAACCCCTTACCCTCTTACCCCCTTACCCCTTTACATCCTTACCTCCTTACCTTCTTAACTCCTTACCCCCTTACCTCCTTACCTTATACTTGCTTCCATTAAGTCGGCTTAAGCAAATCACCTGCTTGCTTGACTTAATAACATACCGAGGGACTTACACAGTCCACACAAGCACACACACACACACACACACACACACATATTTGTGTTTTTTATATTTATGTGTCTATTTGTACATCATGTAGTACAATATGCACAATATATAAAAATGCCATATTTTATATAGATACATAGATATATCTCGATATCTAGATATATATACGTCATTATTGCATAATAGCACAGTTTGTTTCATATCTGTTGGCTGGCATTTGTCCAGGCCCAAGGCTGTCAGGGCTCTATTAAAAATAAAATCAGTCAGACAACATTCATGCATGTACACACGTGCGCGCTGGCACACACACACACACACACACACACGCACACACCTTGCACCTTGCAACATGTTTGACTCTGTCCCATATATACGAGGACAAAAATAGGCATATTATATGTTAACATATATATTGTGGAGCATATTGTGTGTTCTTAGATGTTGGTAGTGCACTCAAAATGGCACCTCTGCTCTTATCCCAGCTATGATGCAGGCAACCTAGCAATTATTAAACTCGTTCTATTAACCTTATGAATGCATGGAACCTGCTTTATGCACCACAGTGATATATTGCTGTCTCCTTCAACACATTATTGTCAAATCACTTTGGATAAATGCCAAAAGCCCTAAATGTGCATGCAAATGTGTGTACATATATATTGTGGCAGATTATCATTACATGGGATCTAATTCATGTTCTGTGTTCATATATATATTCATATCTTTATGTTTCCTTTGCAGTCAGATGGTGCTGAGGAGAAGGAGATCAAAGTCACAAGGCAAGAGGTAAGTGATTTGCTAGTCTGGTTTCAGAGTGTGCAGTGCGGTTGAAGTGATTTTTCGATGTGTTTTGTGTGCCAAGGTGTGTTTGTGTGAACACAATGTGTCTCCAATGTGTGTGTGTGTGTTTGTGTGTGTGTGTGTGTGAGAGAGACAATAAGCAGTACACAATGCTAGGTTAAAGGTCAAAGTAGGTGGTGAGGGGGAGGGGAGGACGTCACTCCTATCTCCAACCATGAAGCACACACACTCAAGCACATACATGAACTTGAAGCCAGACTCTGAAGGTACAACTGATATCTCTCTCTCTCTCTCTCCCTGTCACTCTCCTGTCTCTCTCTCTCCCCCTGTCACTCTGCTGTCTCTCTCCCTCCTCCTCGCTCATCCCTTGTTGTGGTAGCCCGTCAGAAAGTCAAAGAGACTGTTAGCGGTAAGTCGGATTCTCACCCTGTCCTCACCTCTCTCTCTATCTCTCGCTCGCTCGCTCTCTCTCTCTCTCTCTTTCCTCGTCATCTGCGGCCCTCTCTCGATCCTGTGGGACGCCCCTGGGAGTGGACACAGTCCTTTTGGGGACGGCTTTGGAATTCCGACTCGGGTCAATGCGACGGCTTTGAATCCAATGGAAGGAATTGATCGAGCCGATGGCATTCATTCCAGTTGAACATTCATTCAAGTGTCCCCAGAGAGGCGTGTCTGAGGGCCACATGCATGTCTTTTCTGTGTCGTCTCTATGCCTTATATTTCTGTGGGTCTGTTCTAGCAGAGCTGCACACTCACTAATGTGTACATTCCCATCATGTCTTCTGTTCATACCCAACAGCCTTACCAATAAGGTTTGCTAGTGCAGCCATGTATGCGAGTGCACTTGAGTGTGCGCTGTGTTTAGAAGTCGAACAACATGGCGATTTGTAAAAGTGGGATCAAACAGTGTTGTGTGGACATGAGCATGATTCACAGATGTTCGTCTTATGTCGATGGTAAAGCATAGCAGTAAATTGGTGATTGGATTTTAGGTGTGTGCAGTTCATTAGTGATCGTGCAGCTCTGCCTCATGGGTAATGTGTTTTGTATCTCTCTTTCTGTCTTTTATATGTTTGTGTTTTTTTGTCATCTGTTTTGGGTCTTTTGTCTGTTTTGGGTCTTTTGTCTGTTTATCATTCTTGATCTGTGCATGTTGGGAGAATGTTTGTGTATCTGTGTCTAAAGAATGTACACACACACTGTGAAAAGTCTGTTTTGGTCAAACCATTATTATGGTATTACAT
Source organism: Malacocephalus occidentalis (assembly GCA_900312585.1). NCBI lineage: Eukaryota > Metazoa > Chordata > Actinopteri > Gadiformes > Macrouridae > Malacocephalus > Malacocephalus occidentalis. The sequence continues at coordinate 8,667 of OMOU01076013.1, read as the reverse complement.
TTAAAATCACTAGTAATCACAGTAGTAGTAATAGTAGTAGTAGTAGTCGTGGTAATAGTAGTGTTACACCAAAGGCGGTCATGAATATTAAATGAACAAAGGCAGTCAATTAGTCAATCTTCGTTTGCCAGTTTGAAGCAAAGCAGACACATTTTAAATGCTGTCATTTATTCCTGAAATATCTCTTAACCACACATTATGACACATACATACACAAGCACACACACCCACGCTCGCATACATACGTACACAAAATACAGCAATTATCACATCATTTATCTGGTCTATGGCCACAGTACATTGGCCTCAGGCCAATGGGGTCAACAGCTTTTTATTTGAGTCGCAGCTGTATTTTAAATAATTATAGAGCGATTACCAGAGCAGATTCACTTAAATGACAAGGCTGGCATAATTATATTCTTATCGCTCATAAGAGTATTGATAAAACAGGCAAAAGGAACCTGCTTTTACTGCCATAAACTGTCACGGTTGTTGGGGAAACACATTAAGTCAGAGTTCTGCTTTGGTCAGCAGTAGCAATCTGCTAATTGATTCGGCAGACCAATCAACCACATTATATACAGTGTCTTTACTATGTCAGGAGTAGATTAGGATAAAATACAGAATAGGCCCAGTGTTGGCCTATTCTGTATTGTATACAGAAGGAGTATTGACTTAGTGGGGGCCACGTAGTATATTATTGTTATTATTATATGACGGTAACCAGGTATGCTTCACGTGCAGAAACCTGCAGCACCCAAGCCTGAAGTGAAGGCCAAGAAAACGGAGAAGGCCGTCGTCAAGGTAACAAGGATACACTCTTTGAATGAATTGCCAAGTTTGGCCTCTGACATAGGGCTTAACATCAGCCAAGATCTTCTATTGCGATATATAGGTAAATATTGATCACAATATGATATAATGTTTCCTGGTGGTTCAATAAGTAAACAGTCGAGTCAAAATGACCACATGGTTAAGACTATTTTTGCATACTCAGTACGTATTGTAGTATTTTCTTCATATTTTCCAATTTTAGTAAGAACATATAATAGAACAGCTAGAACAGTCTTGTAAGTTCAGAGAATTCCAAATTCCAAGATGACACATTGTCATGCAGCTTTTAAAACCAGGAAAAGACAGCCCCTATTACAATATCACAATATTATTAACACAATAGTCAAATGATCATGATATCAATAGAATAACGATATATTGCCCAGCCCTACTCTAACAAATGTGAAACACACACACACATGCATGCACATACTCTAAAACCCATGTAAATAGTAGATTGAATATCAAGAGTATAAATGTCAGAGCAGTCGTTTAACTGATTCTGGACACGTGTGTACACATTTCATATTATCTGGCATCTCAACAAGTTGCAAGACAGATGTTCAGTGGTGTATGTAATCTGCCCGTCTGTGTGTACAGAAGCCTGTTGAAGAGAAGCCAGTGGTTAAGGCAAAGAAAGTCGTTCCTAAGGGCAAAAATGATGCTGGGGTCGCCCAGAACGGACAGACCAAGGCTGAGGTAGGAGATGGTTTACGAAACGGTTGATGGTTGAAAAATGTAACTTCAGAAATGACATTGTGACTCTTCCCACAACCACAGTTTCTCATTAACTTCCCTCTAACTTTCAGAATCAATTATCTCGCTCACTCTTCTCCATTTCTCTGTCTGTCTCATATCTTTTCCCACACTCATGCATGTGCCTGCCATGCATGCATGCACACACACACACACACACACACACACAGATCTATGTGTGTCGTCCCAGTGTCAGCGTGACTTTCACCAGAGCCAGGGCTTCCTCCTCGATGTCAGTGAGGGGCCAGAGTGAGACGGTCAGAGTCCAGGGTATGGTGGCGCGGCGTGTGTGGTCGTGCGCATGTTCAATCCACTTACCGCGTGTGCGCTTTCCTTCCACACTAACTCATCGTCATTAGGGTCCACTGCTGACCGTAACCCAGTAGTGGTAACGGAGAGGATGTTTTGCGCTGTGTGCATCTGCTGTGCTGCTTGCTGTCCTGTTACAGTTTTACAAGTGCAATAGGAGCATTGTGTGGATTGGAGTTGTGTATTTGCCGTGTGCTGTTGACATGCAATAGGCCAATCAGATAGGAACCCAGCAGCAGGTTGTCAACTGTTACTAACAATGCGTTAACAACAACGGTTCTTCAGGAGGATTCTGCGTCCACGTCACCTCCACACCAGAACCCGGTCGGAATGGGCTCGGCGGATTTCATTCAGAGCAGCTCCACATTTCATTCATTAGGTCCCACGTTCTGTTTCTCAAAGAGTAGACACTCCCCTTGCCCACCTAGAACCATGTAATATACTGCCATATTTCCACGCCAAGACCGTACAGAACTACTTTACAGAGGACTGATCCTTGAAATCAAGTGTCCACTGTTTTTCTGTACATTTTATTTCAGGTTTGGCGATGGCTGCGTGAGATTCGATCCCAAGAGCGAGTTGGGGTTCCTGTGGCAGATTAGCCTCACGCAGGATCTAACTCACGTTCTGTGTTCCAGGAAACCGAAGAAGCCGGGAGCGTTACTGAGGAGAAGGCGTAAAGGAAGAGGGGGACTTGTCCTCGCGAGACGATGACTCGGCGCCAGTGAACATCTCTCCTTCTTTTTTTTACCGAGGATTTTGTAAGATGATTTTTTTCTAGACTCGTTTTAGTAAAAAATGGAAAACCAGCAAATCCCGTTCCCCTTGTCCACACCTGGTACACACTCCGCTATTGAGCTATTTTTTTTTATTTTTTGTTTTTTTTCCTTTGCCCCGGAAGTCCTCTTCGAGTTCGGCGAAGCGGCATTCTTTTCGGGAATCCCAACTTTCGGTTAGGTCGCGCTTGCATGTGATTTTTGTATTCCTAAAGGAAAATTCCTCTGTGTGTCTCCCTACCTTGAATAAAACGATTCTCTCCATTTGTTACAAGTGGAGAGATATACAACCATGCATGCTCCAGTTTCCCAATCTTTCTCTAGACGGCAACTGACATTGTTGGCTACATGCTAGCTAGCGAGTTGGCACACTTAAAAGTATAATTTGGGATACACCTCTATTATTTTATTATTCTTCTCCCCCTCTACTCCACCTTTTATTATTTTTCTTATCTAATGCTTTGGCCAGTCAAAAATGTGTACTAATACACGTTTATTGCTGGTTCACAGAGGACTTTTCCTTTAGGGATTTTGTAAACAAGACTGAGAAACAACAATGTCTTCTAAAATATTTTTTTAGATAACTCAAATTCTGTTTCACACTGGCATGAAAATAAACATTTTTATTTGAGAAATGCACTGATGAAAGTAAGTGCCAGTTTTTGGATTAAACAGAACTACAAAATACACGTTTTGACCTACACCATTTGAAACTTTTGCAATAACTACAAGTGTAATTCTAATGATCATGGTCATGTTTTTGTATGCTTTTTGGGCAATTATTTTGATTTTATGGATTCCTGTCCTAATTATGTGGATTCCTAATTTGTCATTTCTTTTCATTCAAACAAAATACCATTTGTCATACAGAAGAGTGCTAATGCAATAACGAGTGCTGCTTCTGTTTTGGAAGTCGGATTTGGCATTGGAAGTTATGGTCTCTTAAGTTTTCATCCTGTTGGAAAAATATTTTGAAATAAAAGATAAAGTTCATGTCAATGTTGAGCTTTTGTTGTTCTATGATGTAAGAAGCAAATGTCTTGATTTATTCGATTTGTTTTGTTTTTTTACACAGGGTTAAATCATTGTGAAAATGTCTGGTTGACCTGTTTTCCTGAAGGCACAATATCGGGATGTGATGTAGCTGTTGTTGCCATGGCGCAGGGTTGTGTGAAAGTGTGAGTACAGTGTAGGTACAGCTAGCATGTGTCGCGATGGCAGAGTTTCTTTTGAAAGTTTTCATGTTTTCAGTGACTTTTCAAGCTCACACAAAGCCAATTCTCTTTTTCTGTGTGTGTGTGTGTGTGACAGAGCGAGGTCGGTGGGGGTGAGTTACTGTGTTAAATAGAATTGCTGTGTCAGGAAATGAAAGGTCAGCAACTGCCAGTTAGGCGGGAGTACGCTGTCAATCAAATGCAGGGACCAATGAGAGATGGGCAATTTTTTTAGAAAGTTTCAGGTGTTGGCTGTCAGTGGATTATTGCATGTTGATGGACAATACATTTACATTATTTGTGTTAGACGTATATCTCTCTATTAGGATCATGGCACCTTTCATGGCATCCAATGTTGAATGGCAGAATGAAGGTCGATATCTATTTGTGGCTAATGAAAAATAACATCACTGAGCAAGTTCATTTGATATCCATAATTATAACCAAAGTCCATGTAAATACATGCTGGGGGCAATTACACCTTGTTGAAAGTATGCAAGAAAACGCAAGGAAAATGAAATGGCAAAAGAGGATATTTTAAGGATGAAAAAAGACTTGCTAGACTGCTATTTGAATTCCTGGCACTAGATTGAATGTCAGGCACTGAATTGTGCTTACACTTTAATTACATAGAATCAGTCTAAGGACCATAACCTCACCACATTCTTCAGGCTTGTAGACAATTTGTAGACTTAAGACTAAAATGTTTATTCCAATCAGGCCATATAACCATCAAATACATCCAATCAAATCAAATACATGTCAAAATCAAACGTAATCATGAATCTACTATATTCACCAATATTCAAGATTCCTTTATTGCCACGTGTAAACTAGTACAATGGAATGCTTACTCCCCATTCAACCCTGCAGTATTGTTCTAACCATCAATTCGAAAACACTTGTAAACAATTAGGTTAGTGCCTAATAAGTACAGTAAAAAGCAAAAAGTGAGAAGTAAGAGTAGCAATACTATGGTGAGTGGTGCAAAAATGCAGTAAAGTGTCTGTGTGCAGTACGGCAATATTTGTTTTATAACAGCATCAAAAAAGAGTAAATAGTAGCAGCAACATGTAATAATAAAGTATCATTAATAAGTGACCAGTGCAGTGCAGCACAGTGCGCGTGCCTGCATGCTATGTAGCCGAGTGCCTAGTGTAATTGTTAGTCCACCGCCTGTACATCTAGTGTAATTGTAAGTCCAATAATAGTTCAATAGTAAAAAAAAAAAACGTGACCCTTGGCCTGGAGTCTAGTGGCCGGAGGCTCCTTATTCTTAGAGCCCGCACGGTGGAGCCCCCCCAAGGTGCATAACGACATCAACGTTACTAAACCGCCATGCGAGTCTGTGCTACATACATAGCCGCGTGTTGCCCGTGTACACGTACATGTCTTTATGTTGCTAAGGTTGAAGCTTCTTTCATCATGTTTCAGTGAAGCGGTGGCACCTTCCTCACGTCAACCCCGATGGACTTCTTCGCCACACAACGCACTCTATTTCATATCGAAATGAGGTAGACAAGAAGGTCAGCTGGTTTCTTTTGTACTATCGCTCTTTCTGTCTGTCTGCCCATTTCACCTTTCACCTTTTGGCCCTGTGTTGGGAGTGTTGGGATCAGTGGCAGAGGACAAGGTTGCCTCCTTGTGGTAAAGTAAGCCAGCCACAGTGTGGTGACAGGAGAGTATGTTGAAATGAAACCATAACATGAAATAGTTATGGTTGTTGGATGTTGAGCCTATAACATTATGGCCATGGAGTTCAACAAACTCCATGGATGTATTATAGAGGTATAAGTGCATAGAAATGTAGTCCTATCGATATATAGCCAACACTCAAACAAAACTAATTACAAATGTAATTTGTGTCAAACTCAAGTTGCAAGGCTACCTGAGGGTTAAACGTATTTTTCAAACTATAGCAAAGGATCCAGGATGCATCTTCTGATGGTTGACCTATTGACCTATAGCTGTAAATAAATATGTCCAATCCTGTTGGACATTCAGTTTGTATTCTTGTTTTGTTGTTGATATTTTGAATCAAATACTTCCTTTCATTCAACACACAAGGCAAATAATTATTTTGTGGAGCCTGTCTGACTGCACCCATGATTTGACCTACATCTCAACCGATGAAGATGCTTAATGCAGGCGGGTGGAAGAACCACAATTATTTGTCTAGTGTTGTATAGATGTATCAAATGGTGTAAATAGCTTGTACAAAATTAGATTTGAGTGAGTACATCTCAATAGCTTGTACTAAATGACATTGTATCAACCTTGCAGTGTTGACCCATTACTTGCAGTCTAAAATTTGCACTGCATGAACTCACAACTAATCTCAAACTCACAATAGATGAAGCTTTAATTGCAAAAGGTTAATCGAGCACAGGCACCTATAAAGAGCCAGGTCTGTTTATAGGTGTGTTCATTGTTCATACATGAAGTCAAACCATATTACGTGGAAATAATATTATTGACATATTTAGATCTTTAGATTCACACACATAATGTCGTCATCTAAGTTTAAGGGTGAGAGCCTGTCTCGGTTAAAGAGATTGCCTGGAAGTGGTGACTTTGATGATGGATAGGTCTAAACTGTGACCCAAATATATATATATATATATATAGTTATTCTGATGTATACATTAATAATCACAATTATAACTGCAACCCAAATGTGTAAGGTGCAGCCAGGCCGTGATACATTAGGATTTAGCAATGTGGTGCTTGCCTTTGTAGCGAAAAAAATGGTTTAATTCCAATTCAAATAGAATTAATCTAAAAATACAATCTAATATCTAAAAGGTTCCCTCAACAAAGCAGTTAGTTTGCATACCAAGTAGGCCCTCACAGCTTTGAGATGTGGAGAACTAATTACAATTGCTTATAAAGGTTTTTTGTATTTTTCTTTTTTACAATCAAGCTATTGCAAAGGGCTTAGGTAGAGAACATTTTCAATTTTCTCATTTTTCAAAGTAACGGGTAAACTAATAAGGAGTTAATAGTCTGATGTTTGAATCGTTTACAACAATGAATGAATAACTTATACCAGTCTAACATGCATATAATTGAGCTCGAACCAATCTGCTTTTCAAATGGGTACGGAACAATTATGTGGATGATTTCCTCAACACATCACTCAATGTGTATATTCCCAGTAACCCACGAGGTCTCTATTCATTACGCTGCATCCCCCCGACCCTCTCCAACCCTTCCCCCATTTTACTGCGAGCCAGCATTTGGAGGAGAAATGGACGACAACCCACCAAAAGGAGTGGGTGTGTGTGTTGGACATCTTGTTACACGACGACGACAGAAGAAGAAGAACAACAACAATAATAATCGTGCAACCCCGAAATAAAGATTTGCGAGCAAACGCCTTGCTTGCGATCCGCTTCTCTAATGCATAACACGCCACGGTCCGAGAGGTTACACGTACCGCGTGTGCAAATAAATGTAACATACAACAAAACGTGCACGATCAACCCGCCGTTGCATATCTTATCGAGTAAAAGTAAAGTAAAGAATGGGTTAGAATGGCCCCTTCGCTGCAATCACAAGACAGACTCAGACACGACGTATCTACCCTTGACGGTTGCCATTTCTACCAGTACCTCCCCTCTCGTGTGTGTGTGTGTGTGTGTGTGCGTGCGTTAAAATACACCACTTCGTATTCCTGCGCACTAGATGGCTTGCGCTGTTTCTCTGGGGGAGGGGGGAGGGGGTGAAATAGAAAACAGCATTACTTGATACAAAAAACAAGGCTGAGCGCGTCGATCATTTACTCTCCCCCCCACGAAAGACGACCATATTCCTCTCACGACCGCTCGACTCGGCCCCCTGTTGTGTGTATACGCGACATTAGAATCCGCACTATTTGTCGTTTAGGCGGAAGGATATACGTAGAAAGCGTAGCCGCCCGGAACTGCTTGCGAGCGTCGGGCCGTGCGCGAGGCTGAATGGAGGAAGCCTCTTCCTGCTGGCGGATCAACAGTGACAGCTACAGGGGCGGCCGCCTGGACCCGCTACACTGGCTGGCGCCGCGCTGCCAACGACGCCAAAATGGCTTCAGAGAGTCAATACATCGCGCGGTTGACTTCTGGTGAGTAGGGGGAGAAGGTGAAACCCCGCCGTCGGGGTGTTTTTAATCATATCTTCGGTGTCCTCCTCTAACGCAGCTCCCGTCCCCTCTCTCTCTCTCCCCCCCGAACCAGAGCTGTACTTCCTAATAGCCCGATTTCTAGAAGCCGGACCGTGTCAGAACGCCGCCGAGGTTAGTGTTTTTGTGCTTTAGTATCCATGTAAAACACACCCACCATCGTGCCGGACACCTCATTTCGTCTTATTTTCCTATTTCCAGACCCTGATCAGGGAGGTGGAGGAGAAGGAGGTAAGCGGTCGGCGGCAGCACTGCGAGGGAGATGCGTCTCTCCGCACTGCACTTTGTACATTTCACTCTGATTAAACCGTGTAATGTTTTTAAACACAGTTTTAACACGTATAGCTACTGACCCACACGGTCCTTATTACTATTTCGACCCCCGTTCCAGCTGCTTCCGAGGAGGTTGGACTGGACGGGAGAGGAACACCCTGGGACATACGAGAATTTGGTAAGCGAAAAAGTTTTTAAGAGAGCAAAATAAAAATTGAATTTCCCGCACATTTTTTTAAAAAGCAGGTGAAACAAACTCAAAAAGCCACTTTGTAGTGGCGCCGATCTGGGCCATTCTTCTGATGACCCCCACCGACGTGAACACCACCCCCCCGACTCTTAAGTG
>OMOU01076010.1:0-17076 GCA_900312585.1 Malacocephalus occidentalis | reverse complement strand
GAATTATAATAATTACCGGACGGACAACCCCCCGTCTTTATTGTCGCAGCTAACACCATGCCTGTACACCTGTGCACGGCGGCCCTCCCAGCCCACCCCACACACACACGCCCCCATAGGTGTCGCCGTGAAATTGGTCCTCCGCTTTTAACCCATCCATGGCCATCTTCCTCCGCGGTCAGGCCAGGAGCGGTGGGCAGCTAGTGCAGCGCCCGGGGACCACCTCGATCCAACCGCCGCTGGTCAGGCGACGGTCTTCTTCCATGTTTTTAGAGGGGTTATATATACAATGTATATATATGGAGGAACCCCAGGGAGCACGGGGAGAACATGGAAACTCCACACAGAAAGGGCTGTTCACGAAATCCCAGCACTGAAGACATGGGGTGAACCAACCATGTCCCAGGCGGGAATCAATCCCAGGACCTTCTAGCTGTGAGGCCACAGCACTACGACTGTGCCACCGTGCCCCATGAACCCGCAAGCTTTTCAAACAGATACAGAGCCCTGGAAAACAGGCTCTAGATTTTGAGGGGAATTGACAAGCATTGTCTAGACTGAAACATAAGACACAGCAAAATCCAAAGTGGACTGATATTGTGGAGTGACATATCAAATGATTAACATATTATGTTACACATTTACCATGGCCACATTAACCATTACACTTTAATGCACTATCTTTCATGAGTAGCCCACATCCAATAGTCGGCGCCATGGCCACAAACTGTCCTATTAGTTGTGGTTCCCTGGGCTGGGACAACAAGCCTTTAGGGTCACGGTGCATTCCTTGAATGCTGGCTCCCAGGTCTCCAGTACAGCACTGACAGTCACTGGAGCAATACAATCACACCTCATTTCATCGCCATTAAATGAATGGGGGGTGGTCATGCTGTTCATATTTCATTATACTATTGCCTATAAGGACATGGTAATACAGTCACGGGTGGCGCCTTAAATGGCTGTTAATGCACAGGTAAAATTTGCAAACAAGGAATGTGCTTTTGTGAAATTGGTGTCCAACATTGAACATTAAACAGTAAAAACACAGAAGTTCAAGATTTTTTTTAAACTAAAATACTGAAGAAAAAGAGCTATAAGAAGATGCAATTTATGTGCATTCATGTAACACAGTAGTGTCCATGAGGGTGGGAGTCAGTGGGGTTAAACATTAATAGAACATGTGGTGTAGTGTCCATAGTGGTGGGAATCAGTGGGGGTTCCGGGTCTTGTGAACGAGGCCAGTTGTTCTTGTGGCGTGAGGTTTTGGTCCTGATGACCACAACTTCCTGCCGGAGGGGAGATACTCGGGGTGGGAGGGATCAACCATAATCGTACCTGCTCGCCTCAGGGTCCTGGGCGTGCAGGTCCTGGAGAGATGGCAGATTACAGCCGGCCACATTCTCAGCAGAGCCAATAACATGCTGCAGTCTGCCCTTGTCCTCTGCAGTGGCAGCAGCGTACCAGATGGTGATGAAGGAGGTGAGAATGGACTTAATGATGGTGGTGTAGAAGTGCACCATCACTGTCTTTGTTGTTGATGTTAATGTTCAGCTCCCACTTGAGGTCCTGGGTGATGGTGGTGCCCAGGAAACGAATGGAATCCACAGTGTCGACTGGGGGGGTCGCCCCCATCACTCTGATGGAAGGTTGGGTTCTTCCGGGAGTCTACTAACCTCCACTGTCATGAGCGCATTGAGCTCCAAGTTGTCCTGACCGCAACAGGTCCCCAGATGGCGAGTCTCCCACCTGTTGGCGGACTCATCATCACCAGAGTTTAGCCCAATGAGGGTGGTGTTGTCTGTGAACTTCAGGCGCTTGACAGACTGATTACTGCAGGTGCAGGCGTTACATACACTTACATACACTGTACAAACCTTCATTTCTATTTTGTTTGATTTTGTTTGTTTTGCTTGTTTTAGTGATTTCTTGCTGTCTTTTTAACCACAGATTAATTATTGTTTCCTCAGTCCCGGCGAGGGAAACACATTCGGGGAAAGGCATTACATTCTCTCATTACATTTTTTGTAACATTACATTAAATAAGAACTATTTGTTTTGGAAAGATATTTCACTAACAACGTTTATTAATTGAATTCTTTGTAAGTTCACAGAATTGTTTTGTGGCAAGCAAATATGTTCTATCATGAAAGCCTCTTGTTAATGCGAGTTTATCTGCAACAGGTTCCCTTTCATCTGTTTCACTACCCTGCTGGGACAGCGCCAGAGAGCAGATGATCCTGTCGTAGATCAAGGTCTGGGTGGAGCCGTTTCCTCATGTTCATTTCGTTTAAGTACAACTTTCCGTTAGCTCACTTCATTTAAAGTGAAACACGTGCGCGTCGATGGTCAGTGGCAGTGATTATGTGTTTTGTATCGCCAGTCGTGCAGCACCATCACATTTGATTTGAATGATGGTGGTTGCATTAAGGTGTCAAGTGTACATTAAAATCATGGCCTGGCCATCATTTTATTTTATGTATTATTAACTTAATGCCATGTTTATTAAAATAGAGTATCATAGATTTTGAGAATTGTGGGGGCCACAAAAGCCCACTTGGACAGTGAATACAATTCAGGATTTTTGTATTGCTTCAACATTACAATAGTTGATAAACTTGTGAGCAAACCTTCCAACCCCCACACACATCATCCATTCACCTTCATCATCTCACAAAGACACGGCCGTTGGTGAACTTAAATATCTGTTTTAGAGTCAGATCAAAATACATATTTCCACTCTGCTTGTTGATCATGTTCTGATGATATCTCTCTTCCTTTACTCTTGACACGTCTGCAGCAATACAATCATCAAGGCCTGATTCACAGCACTGATTCACAGCACTTGATTGATGAGCTGTGCAAAGCCTTTCTTTCATTTTGTCTGTGCATGATTATTTGTACTTTTTCTATACTTACATATAATAATATTAAAATGCAGTACTTTGTCTGTATGAGCTTTTGAGTGCAAATAGAATTGTAAAGAGAGGCAATGGGGAAGAGCTCAGAATGTGTGTGAGCTGAAACACTCGTCCCTGGTGACTTGGTCACAGACAAAGTGGGCTCCGCAACGTTAGACAGTAACTTAATTAGCCAGTTATTAAATTATAGTCTCAGGCAATTGAGATTCTGCCCTTCAGCTAATGCAATCATATTTTGCATTAATGCTTTTTTCTATTCCACTTTCTCCCACTGGCTAGCGCTCTGGCTTCACTTGGTTTACTTATTTACAGACCTTCGGTTTTGTTTTGTTTTTTCAATAAAACTTTGAAAAAGCTTTTTACAATGTAATTACAATAAAACGATTACCTTTCTGCCTTTTAAAAGCCCTGTCCAGCCTAATTGTTTTTTCATTCTCCAGCACTGTGTAAAGGTAACTCATTAGATCTTGCGTTCCAAACATGCTCCTTAATTCCTTTGCATTGATTCTTGACATAAAGAAAACATGACGCCCAACAGACAGGAAAACCACTTCATCTTCCATGCCAATTATAATACACAAAGCCTTTGTCTATTTTCTTCTGTTGCAGTAGATACGATTCACTTCATTAAACGAACCCCCTTTTGCTACCAATGCAGACTCTGTGAAACACAAACTACAGGTGCTACATGAACGTGCAGCTCTGTGGGAAATGAAATCCTGAATTTCACGATGCAGACGGCTCAGTGTTTTCTTGGTTAATGTACACAGTTTTTGTCGCTAGATTTTGTAGATTTCTTTTTGTGACAAAATGAGCGGAATCAAGCATGGCAGTTGGTGTCATGTTTGTCGGATAGATATAACGCCGTGCAGGACCGTACGTGTTTCGAGCTTGTCAGCTTGTCTAGTACTCTTGACCCAGAAATGCCCGTGTGCAGCAGAAGCCCTGTCAACACACGCTGCTGGAGCCTGGACACGCGCACCACATGCATTCACCACTCATGGTCAAAACACTCCATGTTGCGCCAATGCAGCAGTCCAGATAAGCTGCGACATGCGTCCCCGGCATCTTAAGATCAGATGTGTGTGTTTTTAAATCTGGCTTGAAGCCTATTTTTCACGAGTGCTGCATGCAAGAGATAACTGAATTGAAACAGAGAACTAAATCATATTTACATTTCAATTAGGTCCCACGGAGTGATAATTAATTACTTCATACATACGTAGAACTAGAATACATAGATGGGGATAATGCTATGCTTAAACTCTGCGCCGCAATCGTTAAAAGGCTGTTGGTATGTAGGTACAGTAGTAAGGGAGACACAAATAGCCTTTTTATTTTCTTGCGACCACAGAAAAATGTTTGAAATGTAGTTATTTGTTTGCAAGAGTACAAGGAATAATAAATGACACCAATGCAGGAAAAGGCTGAGAAGCATTCAAAGTGGCCAACAGAGAGAGCCCCCTTCGATGAGACCTCTGTCTTTTTGGAGAGACACAATTAGACCAAGCAGGGCATCACGGGGACTCAGTGGCCAGGGTCTCCGTCACTTAATTTAGGGCTCTGGATTTTGCACTTTAAATGACACAAAACACGATAAGAAGAACAATTTATGAATGGTGGTGTTATTGGCTGTTTTTGTTTTACATGTGCACGCACCTGCAATGTCCATAATAAAGGAAGAAGACCCCCACACCCACTTCCCCGCTACACGTCCTGACCGTCTGGTGGCTGAGGGACTACAAAAAAAGATTGAATTGAATTGCTATGGGTATAATGGTTCAATGCCATAAAAATAGGACAAATAGGACAGACATAATTACTTTTTCTTTTTTTCTTCCAATGTCTTCAAAAGCGTTTGCAGTTTGAGTGCAGACAGTATTTTACTGTTTGCCAATAATCACAAGAAAATGTAATGCTAATGCCAGAGAGGGACTATCTATGCGTGTGATTCATGTTCTGAGACATTTATAGTTCATCTGGCGATGGGCTTTGTGTCACAAATTGTGGCAACGAACAGAGAGAGAGAGCAGACTGAGCTAGAAATCATACGCAAATATGGTGATGAAAAATAAATCACAATAACATTTTGAATGGTCACCGGCCCCAACATCCAAGCGAGCCTCATCAGCGGATGGTACTGACGCTCCCATTGCTCAGCTGGGCTGGAGTCTGGTCCTAGGGCCCAGATGGGCCCAGATGGTGTCAGGCCTGCAGAGAGTTAGTGGCGCTGAGTCAGCGGGGGGACGTGCTCCCCCGGGGCTGCAGGGATGGTCACAGGGAAGCGGGAGGTAAGCCACTCAACCATGACCTACGGTGAAGCCCAAACCCAGGTCTCAAGTGAATGCTCCGTTCCTCCTCTGCAAGCATCCATCATGGCACGGCCCTGACCGGGGGACCCGCCCGGGCCACGTCACGAGACACCGTCCTCAGAATGATGATCTAAAAATAATATATCATGTTAGATAATATAACATGAGGAGAACAATGTGGGAACAATGAAACGAATACTTGCACCGTACTGATGCAACACTATTTAATATCAATCCATACACCTCCATGATAACATATTCTTTGCTGTCGTGAAGTGACTGCATGTTAGCTCTTGACTGATCTGTGACCAGATGAAAGGTCATCTTTGTGAGGGCAGAGTCGGGACGCTGCGCTCACGTTGCGTTCTGGAGGAACTTACACATTGCACATAGCCGTATCTATATCTATATCTATATCTATATATAGATATAGATATATATACACACTATATATATTATGTGTGTGTGTGTCGGCCTTCTCAAGGTGACCTTGTGGAAAAAAATCCAGCTGCTTTTTTCCTGCTGTCAAATTGATTGGAATTAGGCGCCACTACTTCACTCATGGCTGGCCCTTCTTTAATTGCCAGTTGATATTCAGTGGTTGTCATTTTGACAGGAGGAACACGAAGGCGCAAAATAGTTCAGCTCCTTTCAATGGAGGTGACCGTGACACATTGACGGCTTTGTAATATGTTTTTGGTTACAGACACTCCTCAGTCACCCACCATGCAGTTCTATTTCATGTAGGCTACACCGTCGAGGCTACACCATCGAGGCTACACCGTCGAGGCTACACTGTCTTGTCTACATCGTCTAGGCTACACCGTCGAGGCTACACCGTCGAGGCTAAACCGTCTAGACTACACTGTCTAGGCTACACCGTCGAGGCTACACATCTAGGCTACACCGTCGAGGCTATACCTTCTAGACTACATCGTCTAGGCGACACCGTCCAGGCTTCGCCTTATGGGCTTGTCCCGTGCACATGGGCTATTTCTACAGTTATGGAACTCGAGATATATTAGCATAACTATAGTTATACTAAAGCCATGAAACAAGATGCATCGACCTTTTGCTACTACCTTTGCACTTCTGGTTGGATGCTAACTGCATTTCGTTGTACTCGGTGCATGTGTACTCTGTGCAATGACAATAAAGTTGAATCTAATCTAATCTAAAATCGAATTGCTAAGCAAGCATTTCTAAGTAATGCAATTAGGCTATGTGAGAAAGTATTCCGAAACTATTCAGATGATCAAATAAACATGAATCTTGTATAGTGTATATATATTTAGAGCTTAACCTTAACCTAATAAAAATAAATTGCATCACTTACATTATTACTCTCTTAGCAGAAATGTCCTCATTTCAAAATTACTTAATAAAAAACCCATCTTAACAGCATTGCAAAAGTGCTAACTACTGCTCTAGGGTGTCCATTTCATTTACCAATTCTGATCCGTAGTTCTGTGGCGTTTCTGATGTTCGGCCATCCATTGGCGTAGAGTTTAGTTTGCATACTGACCAAACAGGTCTGTGGACGACGCCGTCTCCCTGACACTACATACTGCCCTGGAACACCTAGACAGGAGGGACACCTACACCAGACTGTTGTTTATTGACTACAGCTCTGCGTTCATCACTCTGGTCCTCAAGGCTGCTACCTCAGCCCACCACTGTATTCTAACGGTTCACACGTGACCGGACCATCAAGTTCACAGGCGGCACCACAGTTCAGAGATGAGCTAGCCCAGCTAGCGTAATGGTGCCAGGACAACAGTCTCACACTGAATGTCAGCAAGACCAAGGAGCTCATCGCGGACTTCAGGAAACACAGAGGGACCCGCTCCCCCATCAGCTGAGACGGGACACCGGTGGTGTTAGTTGCTTCTGTTTCCTGGGACTACAGATCCCAGATGACCGAGCATGGACCCACAACACAGGGCATGGCTTATGAACTTTTAGGCGTAAGGCGAGCCCCATCATACAGGATCACAATCACCCTGGATATCAACTCTTCTCTCCGCTGTGGTCCGGTCACCGGTTCTGCAGCATTCAAACCAGGACAAGCGGGTTGAAGAACAGGTTCTACCCACAGGCAGTGCACCTTCTGAACTGTTAATCACATCAACGATTGGATGTTTGGACTATTGGACTGGTATTGGCCTTATTGGACTATTGGACTATTGGACTATTGGACTCTTATTGGACTTACAATTCACTAGGAACTCAGTAACATAGCATAGCATGCAGGCACTCTCACTGTACTGTACTGCACTGGTCACTTATTATTTACCATTACACTTATATGTATCATTACATTTAACTGCTATTTACTATTTCCAATTGTGTTATACTATTATAAAAATAGTACTGTACTGCACGCAGACTAATTTTGCACCACCCACCATAGTATTGCTACTCTTACTTTTTACTGTAATTATTAGGAACCATAGGAATCTTCATTAATTGTTTTGAATTATTTTTGAATTTATGTTTCAAAGAATACTACAGTAATGAATAGGGAGTAAGCAGATTCAAGATTTACATAGCACAGGTGTTGAGTAGAGTGATGCCATGGCAACAGCTGCACACAGACGCTTAATGTTATTTTAAACCAACATATACACACACACACACACACAAACACACACACACTTAAACACACTAATTTCAGAGTGTATAGACATATTTTGCATCCCCTATGATGGTATGATTTAGCTGTTTGTATGCTCACAGTTTCTACGATATTTTCCACGTGATTGGTGTACATTGTGTGCATGGACAAACAATTGCTGAATGCCATTGAATGGACTGGAGAAAACATCAAGGTTTCTCCTGAAGGCATCGCAAGGTCTGCTTCCTCTGTGGAATAAGTAAGCAACAATAAATACAGTAATATGAGAGACAACATCGGATGGGTCCAAAATCAGAAACAATCATCATCTCCTGCTAATTCAAATGGTAGGGATTCAGAGGCTGTGATGAGATGATCTGTTTGTGCGCCAATTAGGGCTTGATGAGGTGCAGGTGTGGGCCTCCCTCCCTGCACGGTGACTCGGCTGTTTAGTCACCATGTCAAGCTTTCATCCAGGGGCCCTCTCTGCTTGTTGGGCGGGCACGGCAGCTGAAATGAGAGCACAAAGCAAACAGAGAGCCACATACAGTGGGTTGGATTCCGCGAGGCCCGCAGACATCAGAGTCTACAGAACCAGTGTCACACTATCCAATCGGACGGGTGGATGGGTCAATTTCACAGGCCGATGAAAGGTCAAACGTAATGAGGCGCTGGCATGTACTATTTAAACAAAGCAAACAGTTTTTATACTCATCTCCAACGCGCCGATAATATACCCTGACCTATAAGAATACGGAGCTAAATACAACTCTGTTGCAATACCTCAAGGGTGTGTAATTAAAAATCCACTGTTTGACATGAGATGACATTACATTCTGTCTGGGAACTAAAACAATCAGTAAAATTGCACCGTGATCGCACACGTCGCCCCCTGCCACTTTGAAAATGACGTCGGGTAGATTCAGCTACGAAAGCAGCTCCCGGTTGGGAAAAACCTTGCTAGCGCGAGTCACCGCAGAATAATATTTGTATTCATTAGATAATGTCTGTAAAACTCACCAAAAACACATTCCTATATGTACAAATAAAACACAAGCTTCACCTGCTTCAGATGAGCAATATTGCCATGGCAACACTGACTGGAGAGAATTTCAAGTGGAGACTATACCAAGAAGAATAAAACCAATGGAAAAACAGGCACACAAAAAGTGTTCCCCCCTGCTCTCTTGCGCCCCCTGTGCTCACACATATGAGCCACAGGCATTGGGGGGGAACTAGCCGTCTAACCAGTTTGTTATATGCCAGGTTGGATTGGGATTGGCAGAACCTTGCTATTTATTGTTTGCTGTGCGATAGGCAGTCCATTTTAATTCCGACCTGTGTGTTGTTGCAGTCATTCACCAATAGCTTTGTTTAATGAAGTACATTTCTTGGCATTTTGTTTGTTTTGTTGTGTATATCTTGTTTTGTTGTGCAAGATAGACATGTTAATTATCCTTTGTCGTGATTTGATGTTATCTGTGTTCTCCAGAACCACTCCTTCACTCCTTCACTGCCGGACACCCTAGGACAGACTGCCTACCTTAGTCCACACTCAGAGTCAGTTTTATACTGACACTGAAGCATCATTTGGTGCACGTCATCCTTTGGCTTAAACACGAGAAGCCGTTTACAGATGGTGATTTATTCAAGGAAGCAATGGTCATTACCACAGACAAGGTCAAAACGGCACTCCACAGTGTACCGCTTGGCCCTGCGACAGTGGAAGGAGGATCGGGTCACTGTCAGAGGACGTGGATCGGCACATGTTCAAGAATAAAGTCACTCTGCATATCTTTCACTACAGTTCGATAAATACCAGGATGTAATGGACACGGCTCACCGTGTTGTATTAGCTAGAATTCTCTCATCAAGGAGGACTTCCTCACTCACACATACACATAAAGGGGTGAATGATGAGTATGAGGATATTTACAATTTTCACTTCCGGTGGAAGTGAAAATAACACCCCCTTTAATAAACTGTGGGCAATTACTACTGATGGGGCCCTGGCAATGTGCAGTGTGCATGTTGCTTTTATAGCACCATGCCATAATGACTCCGATTTTATTGACTTCATGTATTATCACCGTGCGATTCATCAGCAGGCCTCGGCTGGAAAGGTCATGGACATTTCTCATGTAATTTTATTCAAGAGATTGATGTCGCTTTACGAAGATGTACTTATCTATGCTGATATCCAGGGGTTATGTTGCAAACAAGTGCTGCACAGATTTGTTTTGCTGCCTGGGATCAAGACAATTCTGTTGATAAGGAACTGTCAGAGAGTGTGTTGCTATTGGACCTGGGGTTTCTGACAGACGTAAAAGCAAACCTGAACTCGCTCAACGAGTTCCAAGGAAAAGACTGACACCTGCCCCACATGCACAAGCATAGTGAATGCTGACACGCCCTTTCCCAACCAGAAGAAAATGGCACAGGCCACCGCAGATAAGGATGCTCTTCACCCTGAATAGTGCTGTGCATGCCTGGACAAAGGGTTAGGACACACTTTGTTTCATCAGTGATTTGGTGAGTTAAATGTAATGGAAAATATTGCTGCATTCGTCGCAAACCCATTCCTGCTCTTTATAGAAAGAAGTAGCAACTAAATTCCACGATTTTGCTTTGCCAAGCGGAGGTGTCATGGAAATGGTTCATTTGCAGATGACATAGAAGGACAGTGGCTTTTGGGGACTGTGTCAGCAGAGAGAAGTTGCCTCTCCTCACTGTCCTCAGTGCATCTCCTGCACTAAGAGTAAGGTATGCACTAAGTAAGTGCATACTTTGCAGAAGTGATCCACTTATCTCTGCAATGGCGTTGTCACAGATTAAAATAATGAAAGTTATGGTCTGGTGTCGTTAAAGTGACTTCCGTCCACCTTAACGACACCAGACCAGAAATATGTCTTCCATTTTAAATATCTAGGCCACGTCAATATTAACAAAGATGCTAAATTAGTTTAATATTCTTTCAAAAGAAAACATTTCGAGTTTAGTGTCGATGAAGGGGTACTTAAGCCGTCTTCATAAGCTGTCGGGGCTCTGGAGGTACATGAGACAAAAATAGTTGAAAATTGATTGAGGTCACAGGTGCAGGAGATAGGGCATGAGCCCCTACATTATTATGCCTTACTGTGCCTTATTATGCCTTACTGTCTTTGATGTGACAACTATCCAAATGAGAACACGAACAGGAGCCAGCTCACTCACCGCTGATTAGGTTTTTGAAGAGACCATCAAACAGCAATGAAGAAACAAGAATTGTATCGATCAACTGCTTTTACTTAGATTCATCCAAACGTATAAGTGGAGAGATCAATCCCTTCCAATCTCAGAAGAAACCTTTTAATGAAATGACATTTTGACAGTTTAGGGTTAAGCATAGTTTTGACAGATGGGCCTGGGTTTGGATATTGCAGCTGGTTCTTGATGGTGCTCCATCATTCCTGTGCATACGTGGTGCACATAGCTAACATGCGTTAAGTGAGGCAATGCTACTACTAACAATAACATTGGAATACGGATAATCCATTCACCTTGAATGTTGTGAGGTTCACAAAGGATACACACGCACTGAACCCTGCGCTGCGGCCATGGCATATTATTCCATTTTCATGCTCCATGTGACTCAACCACACTAATGTGTCAGTGTCACTTTCTAGCAGCCAATTCAGCGAGCCAGAGAGAGAGGACAGAAACACACGGGTGGGAAGTGTCAGCTCAAAAGCAATCTTCCATCAAACTGAAATAGTCCGGAATCTTCCCAAACTTTGCTTTGCAGTGCATACAACGCACAGTCAATGTTTATAGCATATGTAGTGTCAAAATAACAGTAATCATCTTCACGTCACGAAGGTGCTGTTTAGATAAGCTTTAGTCAAGAGCTATAATTTGAGTGTAATTCGTTAGAAACGGCATAGCCATCCCCCTGCTACGGGTATGAGTGCAATGTCTTCCCCATTTTGAGTTGACTGCATATGCATCTGTATGAGCCAATTCAACTCATCTCTGACCAGAGGACATGTTTTTCCTTGATTATTTTGGGAAATCCATCTTGCTCATCAATCACAGGTGTAAAATGCAACACTTCTCAATGACAGAGAAACAGAGGAGCGACCAGAGGGTTTTTTTCCTTGTCCCTTTTTTCAAAAACAACTCACTTAAAAGAGGAGTCATGTACAAACACAATTGTGGAATAATATCCCAGTTAAATACTAATATATTGGACATTATTATTAATTCTTTGTGTTATTCCAACATCAATGTTTTGATTTGTTTGCATGTAAAGTGATTGTAAAATAATAATGTTCATGTTATTGGATTGTATGGATTTTATCTGAATGTATTTAAGCAATTTAGTCTTTAATATATCAACTAATTTAATGTTTGTATTCACTGTCTGACTACAGTGTTTACAGCGAATGGGGATGCTTTAATAAACAAATAAGGAACATAAGGCACGCTTCCTGGATCCTGAGGTGAGCAGGTAGCATTGTGGTCGACCTCTCCCTCCCTGGACATGAACTCTTTGAGTCTCTCGCTTCCGGCGGAGGAGGTGGCGGTCCATCAGGACCAAAACCTCACATCACAAGAACAGCTTCCTCCCCACGGCAACTGGCCTCATTAACCAGACCCGGGACCCCCACTGATCCCCACCGATTAACACCCCCCTCTGGATTCTGATTGGGACATACACACATCACATGGTGAGGCAGGTTTACTGGAAGCCCTACAGCTAGATTTCTAGACAATATTGAGACCATCACTGATAGAGTGGAAGTGGAATAGGGAAATAGAGGACAGCCCTGGCATGCTATTCTCTGATTCATTTATCAGTACCGGAACTGTAAAGCTGTCATGGTTATTTTGAGTGGCTGCGTCTGGCATGACTAAGGTGTAACGTCAATGCAATAACACATGGCTATGTTGTTGTGATGGCCCCAGATGAGTCAGCCACAGAACCGACCTGTAGGTTCAATATGTTCAATCTGCGTGCACCCTCATTTGAGTTGTCCGATATGGCCAAATTAAAACGATGAACCAATGTTTAATGGAGGACATGGAATTCTTCATAACGGATATATAATTATGCATGTTCCGTCTGTCTGAAACAAAATTAAAAATGGCGTGTTCAATCAACCAAATCAACCAAAATCTATTTTACGAGGCTATATAAAACTAAATACAATGTGAAATAATATGTGTTTGTGTTGTTGTGTCAGACACACATCGCCATACAGATGTGTGTCACAGAGAGAGCTCTCAAACGCTTGGTTCGTTTGTTAATATTGGCCTAATTAGTATATACATACATTTAAATACATACTTCTTCCAAATGCAAAGACACAGCTAAACTATGAAACGATTGTAAATACGATAAGTGTGTGTTGTGTGTGTGTGTGTTGTGACACACATCTCAACTGAATTTGATGGAACTGTAATGTCACTCGAATGTAATCTAGGTTAGCCATATAGGTCTTTCTCACAACAAAAAGCCACAAAATAAAGAAATATGTGTGCACACCACACCATTCACCAATACAATAAATAAAATATTATAACACCGTGGGAAAATAAAAAAAGATACAATATGAAAGTACCCTACGTCAGCATAACACACAAATAAAATTGGCTCCTAAATAGATAATAAACAATGCAGAATACACCAGGCACAAATTATAGAACATTTAACAAATCAATAGGCATCAACTAAAATCAGCGTGGGCTGGACCAGGGAGTTGGAAGTTGTAGGCAACGCCACTAGGGTCTAACTGTACAAGGCGCCTGTCTTCAGACATTGTCAGTTGTTTTTTGTTTATATATACGATATATCCGTAGGGTCTCACCTGTGGAAGAACTTCTCTTGTATCCCGAGGGAGATTGGGGACATGGAATCCAAGTGGACCATGTTCAGAGCCTCCATTGCAGAGGCCACGGCTAGGAGCTGTGGTCAGAAGGCTGTCTGTGCCTGTCATGGCGGCAACCTAAGAAGACCTCCAGCATGCACTGGGGCGGTTTGCCACCGAGTGTTGGGAGTGAGTTGCTGTCCCAAGTGGAGGAGTTCAAGTATCTCGGGGTCTTGTTCACAAGTGAGGGAAAAATGGAGCGGGAGATGGACAGACGGATTGCTGCGGCATCTGCAGTAATGTGGGTGCTGTACCGGTCCGTTGAGGTGAAGAAGGAGCTGAGCCAGAAGGTGAAGCTCTTGATTTACCAGTCCATCTACGTTCCAACCCTCAGTTATGTTCACGAGCTGTGGGTAGTGACCGAAAGTATGAGATCGCGGATACAAGCGGCCAAAATGAGTTTCCTCCGGAGGGTGGCTGGGCTCAGACTTAGAGATAAGGTGAGGAGCTCAGACATCCGGAGAGAGCTCGGAGTAGAGCCGCTGCTCCTCCGCATTGAAAGGAGTCAGCTGAGGTGGTTTGGGCATCTGACCAGGATGCCTCCCGGGTGCCTCCCTTTAGAGGTTTTCTGGGCACATCCGACTGGGACGAGACCCCGAGGCAGATCCAGAACCCGCTGGAGGGATTATATATCTCATCTGACCTGGGAACACCTCGGGATACCCCAGGAGGAACTAGAAAGTGTTGCTGGGGAGAAGGAGGCCTGGAGAGCCCTGCTTAGCCTGCTGCCTCTGTGATCCGGCCCCGGATAAGCGTAAGTAAATGGATGGATGGATGGATATACAATAAATCAAAGATAGAAGGCAATGCCGCTGTGGTATGAGTCAGGTGTGCCCAAGCCTCTGGTGGGTTGCTGGCTCATCTGCCAGGACAAATTATTGAGAGACTGCTGCTCTTTCGGCACATCAATGAACCACCACAATGTTGGGTAGGCGGATTCAATGGGCTAGCTAAATGCTCGATGCCAGCCCTCCACGGAGTTATTGGTCCTGGCAGGGTTGATGGACAGCTGTATGGCAATTCTCCATAGAAATTACATCGAGTACATACATGGCGTGTCTAGCGATTTTGGTGTGTCCCTATCCGAGGGCACAAATGCGAGGGCAGGAACAGTTCTCAACTTTGTTGCAAACACTGGGTTGTCCCAGAGCACCCAGACACTCAGTCACTATCTGGCTGGATGTGATGCGGAAATGCTTGGCTCAGAAAAACATGCTCAGTTCTTGGTGTTTGGGAATATATACCGGAGCATGTGTGACAGAGTAGGAGACATGCTCAAAATCTGTGAAAAAGTGCAATGCTCCGTCTGCTGCCCAGAATGGTTCCTTGTTGCTGGAGTGTAAGTCGACCGGCCGTGTCGGTGTCTGGGTCCATGGTTGACCAGATCGTACTGTTATGATTCTTAAGGGTTGGACCCAAATACACAACGTGGAATCCAAGAGCATGGTTCATTACAAAATGGATAGTCAGGAAAACAAGGAAATTGTCAATGGACAGAGTAGTCAGACAAACAAGGGTGTTCAGTAACAGGCAGGGTTGTCAGACAAACGACAGGCAGGTTAGACGCAGGAGCAGGGGTTCGACAACAGGCAGGGTAGTTGAAAGAGCAGGGTTCTGTAACAGGTAGAGCAGTGAGGCAGGAGAAGGTTAGGCGCAGTGTGAGTAATCATGTAGCAAGGGTCGTAACAAGTCGGCAATCCGAAAGGCAAAGAATAAACCAAACCAAAAGTACTGAAGCATTGGTGGTGATCTTGATGACACATCAGTGAGTAAACTAGGACATGGGGGTGGAGCCGAAGATTGTAAATTGCCAGTGATTTGCCATAACCATAAGTAGCAGGGACAGATCTAACACTTGTCAATTGACAAGTGTTATTCTAAGAACAAATAGAACATGGTGAACTTCACGGTTCCCATGAATCTACAGAACCCCAATTTCTTGAATTTCTGTCCCACTCAAGTGCTTCATGTTTTGGGTTTTTGCGCCTCCTACTGGACATTGGCATTTTAATTTAGCACTCACTTATGTTCTGTCTCCACCCCCATCTGTCATAGTGTACCTCCTTTACTTCCCCTGATGTTTTAGTTTAGTTATTGTTTCATGTTGTATCTGGTCTTCTGTTCCCCATGTGTGTTAGTTTATGTGGTTGTTTATTGTTTCATGTTTCATTCCATGGTCAGCCCATTTCCTGTATTGTGTTGTTTTCCCGATCTTGATTGTCCGCACCTGTCCCCACTTCCCTCATCAGCCACATCACCTCCACCTGTTCTCTCTAACCACCCACCTCCTATTTAAGCTCCACCTTTACACTCACTCAATTGTATCATTGCTCCATGTATGCAAGACTCTCCAGTAATTCCCAGATGAATTGCTGACACTACATCGCCCCGATCTTCCTGCCTCGCCCCGATCTTCCTGCCTCACCCCGATCTTCCTGCCTCGCCTGACTCCTGAATAACGCCAAAGCCTTCTGTCCTATGATCTCGCTTCCTCTGCCCAGCTTACTACCCACCGGTTCTGCACCCGCTAACACAGCGATAACGTCTTCCACCTCTTCTCTGCAGGTACTGCTGCCCCTATACGAGGGATCATGTGAGTTCTCCCCACAGGCCCCACTCACATGCTCCCTGCTCCGAGGTCCCATGTTCAAGACCCAAGGCCTGTGTCCCCGTAGCCCCTACTTTAAACATGTATATTATGCAGTTGCATTACACTGTACCGTGCAAAAGACTTAATTAAATGTAATTTCAGCATCGCCCTAGTTGTACCTGTCCCAAGCCTGTGTTCCTGTCAGATCCTTGATGCATGTCATGGTGTTCTGAAGTTTGTTTCATGTTTCACCTCATAGTGTCCAGCAGGCCCCCCCGAAGAATTGTTACCTTACCGTGGTGGGGGGGTTTGGGTGCCCCAGTGAACCTGGGAGCTGTGTTGTCCGGGGCAATAGCCCCTGGTAGGGTCTCCCAAGGCAAAGTGGTCCCAGGGGAGGGGCCCGACAAAGAACGATTCGAAGACCCCCATGACAAGACCTTCAAAAATCAATGCTACTTCGCCCGGACAAGGGAAACCGGGGCCCCCTCCTGGAGCCAGACCTGGGAGGGGAGCTCGTTGGCGAGCGTCTGGTGGCCGGGCCTGGATCCACGGGGCCCGGCCGGGCCAAGCCCGAAGAAGCAACGAGGAGTGACCTCCCTGTGGGCCCACCACCTGCGGGGAGAGTCATTGGGGTCGGGTGCAGTGTAAACCGGGCGGTAGGCAAAGTCGGGGTCCTGGACGTGCGGATTCCCGGCATCGCCGACTGGTTCTAGGGACGTGGAAGCCA
>OMOU01076008.1:0-12956 GCA_900312585.1 Malacocephalus occidentalis | reverse complement strand
GCATGATTGTATCGTAGCATGATTGTGTAGTAGCATGATTGTATCGTAGCATGATTGTGTAGTAGCATGATTGTATCGTAGCATGTTTGTGTAGTAGCATGATTGTATAGTAGCATGATTGTATCATAGCATGGTTGTATAGTAGCATGATTGTATCGTAGCATGATTGTGTAGTACCATGATTGTATCGTAGCATGATTGTGTAGTAGCATGATTGTATTGTAGCATGGTTGTATAGTAGCATGGTTGTATCGTAGCATGGTTGTGTAGTAGCATGATTGTATCGTAGCATGATTGTGTAGTAGCATGATTGTATTGTAGCATGATTGTATAGTAGCATGATTGTATCATAGCATGGTTGTATAGTAGCATGATTGTATCGTAGCATGATTGTGTAGTAGCATGATTGTATCGTAGCATGATTGTGTAGTAGCATGATTGTATAGTAGCATGATTGTATCATAGCATGGTTGTATAGTAGCATGATTGTATCGTAGCATGATTGTGTAGTAGCATGATTGTATAGTAGCATGATTGTATAGTAGCATGATTGTATTGTAGCATGGTTGTATAGTAGCATGGTTGTATAGTAGCATGGTTGTATAGTAGCGTGGTTGTATATTAGCATGGTTGTATAGTAGCATGATAGTATAGTAGCATGGTTGTCGTGAACAATGGGATGAGTCCAGAGTGTAGCGGCATCACTTGATCAATATTTCCACACAATAGCCTAATTACAATGTAGCCTGCATGAAACTAAAGTGCAATTCCAGAAATATACAACTTTATTTCGTCTTTGCATCAACTATCCTTCCCAGTTGAGAGAGATATTCTAGCTCTGCTCGACCTCTCTAACCAGGGCGTCTGTTGTTGAGAGTGCCATGTTGTTGTCTGTCATTTCACTGACAGTGCCAGAGATATCACAATGTCAAACACAAATGTGCATCATGGTGAAAGTTTCCATTTTGGCAAACCGTTTTCCATGTTTCCATGTTTGTGTTGTGTGTAACATTGTTCGTTAGCTTATCTGATATCTGTCCAGCCTCAAGCAAACACACACACACGATATGCCTGTCCATGTGGTTTCTATACCATCATGATTTTGATCAAGGCAGACCAATCCATCACGAGCAAGGGGAGGAGGAATGTGCAGTCAGAGGTAGAGCAGCACATCTTCACACATGAGACAGGTTGATTGAAATCCAGGCTGATGTTACCCCAGGCAAAGCATGTAAAGGACCTCTCAGTGCGTGCTCAGATACGCTGCAGATAGATGGATCCACTCAGATACGCTGCAGATGGATGGATCCACTCAGATACGCTGCAGATAGATGGATCCACTCAGATACGCTGCAGATAGATGGATCCACTCAGATACGCTGCAGATAGATGAATCCACTCAGATATGCTGCAGATAGATGGATCCACTCAGATACGCTGCAGATAGGTGATCCACTCAGACATGCTGCAGATTGATGGATCCACTCAGACACGCTGCAGATAGATGGATCCACTCAGATACGCTGCAGATAGATGGATCCACTCAGATACGCTGCAGATAGGTGATCCACTCAAATATGCTGCAGATTGGTGATCCACTCAGATATGCTGCAGATTGGTGATCCACTCAGATACGCTGCAGATCGGTGATCCACTCAGACACGCAGCAGATTGGTGATCCACTCAGATACGCTGCAGATTGGTGATCCACTCAGATACGCTGCAGCCCCACCCACCTCATACTCTTACTGGGCCAGGTGAGACTAATTAAGTTAGCCACCAAATACACACACACACACGCACACCACATCAATGTTATGGGTGAGGGTTATAGTAATAATACATCGATATCCTGTTGTGAAAGGATACCAGCCAGGATAGGTTCAATGGGAAATATAACTGAAATATAAGTCTTCAGTGTAAATTACATGAAATGTCTCTCAAATTCTTTGTCAATGTCTATGAAATTATACAATATAGATAGGCCTAGCACTAAAAACAATATCTGGGTTCTTGTGTCTGAGATACATCCCCATGCATACATATGAGATCATACAGACAGATCTCATAAGTAGCCTAACAAAACAATGTAAGCCTTTCCTTTTGTAAACTAATTAAAAACACTTCCATCTGGGGCATGTCTACTACACTTGGTAGGCCTAATAGGCTACATAGGCTACATGTGCATAGCACACCACTCACAAATATAATCAATAAAACATTTAAGCACACCACTGCAAATAAAAATACATTCTTCAACACACCACTCTTTTTTTTATTATGAAATAAAATAAAATCAATACAAATGAAAATGGTGACGTCCTCACGGGGTTGGCCCTGCGAACCCTCGAAGCAGAGGGAGTCATATGGCATCAACATTCTTTCATTGTTTTTAGAGCAACAATGACCTAGTGTCATTAACTGAAAGAACCTGGACACAACTGATTGACTGTTTCATTTGGAGTGCCATAGATAAATGGGAATCTACGGTGGCAGTTTGATTAAAAAAGCCTGTGTGGACTGAAGGGTTCTGTGATGCAGTATTTTCCTGACCCAGTCCTGTCCCTCTGTGCTCATCTGGGTTCCAGCTGCCTCTCTGTTGCCCTTTATTTGCCTCTCTACAGAGATTGAGGTCCCGAATGTCTATAGTATTCAATTGCGAGGGTACACCGCTAAATCAGCTAGCAAAACAATGGCCACGTTTACATGCAGAGCAATATTCCGACTATTGATCTTATTATAAGGCGATATTTCAATTACTGTTTTTACATGAGTTGCTTACAAAATATTCCATTCATATTCCTGTTTACATGTTACAGAGCATAGTCCAATTAATGACTCACAGCCGTCTTGTTTTGTCGTCAAGCAGGTGGCAAATGCTGTATGTGCCGCAAAATGTTGGGAAAACTCAAATAGTACGTTAAAGTGCGATTCAGGCATCTACATCATGCAACTAAGACCGTAATCCTCCACGTCTTCCTTTGATTATTGCTTATGGCGAGTATAACCTTATTCGGGTTAAGGTAATCATAACTGGTGTTTACATGGCAGTGTCTTATTTAGACTATTGTCTTCATTGGGTTAATATCGGAATATTGCTGTCCATGTAAATGTGGCCATTGATACCCTAATGTGTTACCTATTGTGCAAAAAGTTGGGCAAAAGTTAATAGTCAGTAGCTCCTATTTCTATACAGTATGTTACTAGTGAGCTTAGCTCACTGCAAGGTAATCCATCATCTGTAATATGTCATCTAAAGCCTCAGGCTTCAGTCAAGCTTTACATTATCATTGTCTTGGTCTATAATTTAAACTGTCACTCATTTATCGCTTTCGTTTTACAGGTTTGTCTTAACTTCAAATGACATTACATTGTCTTTGACTGCTGACTGCTCTCAAAGTATAAGAATTATCAAGCTAGTGGGCTATGATACATGTACAAAGAAATAAACAAATGAAAGGTATATCTGAATACAGTTTTTTAGAATTGTTTTAATTATATTTAGGTCAGATTGGTTCACGCTTCTTCAACAACTGTTCAAACATCCTCTATCGTGCTTCCATTATTTATTATTTATTTCCATTATTAAGTTTTCCATTATTTTGCTGGGATGAACATGTCTGTCCTCCTTCTCCTCAGGCGTGGATGTCCTCCATGGCCTGGGGCTCACAGCCCTGAGCAACAGAGACACTCTCTACGAGGGCACCAACTCTCCCTCCACTTCTCCCTCACCTCCGAACCGCCGGCCCCCTGGAGTTGGGATCCTGCTGGACCCAAACTCCCTCTATGAGGCCCCAGCTGGCCTCTTCTCTGCAGAGATCAGGAACGAATTCACTGTAGTGGTGAGCCTCAGCTCCCGGCGAGCGAACAATGCCTTCCTTCTCAGTGTCAAGGACGGCCAAGACAGGGTGCGCTTTGGCATCCAGCTGCTGCCGCACAGAGTGGTGGTGTACACTGCTGATCTGGCTTCCGTCTACTTCACGTACGATTGGCAGGGCGGGCACCAGCACTCGTTTGCTGTGGGTGTCCACAAGCGTTCCGTGTCTTTCCATGCAAAGTGCGGGACAGTGTACCAGTGGGAGCAGACCCTCGGCAGGGCCCAGCCTCTCGGAAGCCACGGAGGTCTGTTCACACTCGGAAGGATGAACTCCAAGGCAGCCCCGTTCCAAGGCCGTATCTGCCAGCTGGATATCTACCCATCTGCCCAGGCTGCCGCGCACTACTGTAATTACCTTAGAAAACAGTGCCGGCTGGCCGACACTTTCCGATCATCCCCTTCCCCCGGCGGCTTGGATATTGAGGCAAATGACTCCCCTTCCGAACCTTCAGTGGAATCCTTCTTTCCTGAGGCAGGAGTAAACCATGCCGTTCCCACCCTAACCAGTGCCCAAGCAGCCTCTGAACAACCTTTGTCTTCAATCCATTACCACACTCAGTATTCAAACCTTGGACCAACAGTCCAACCTCATCTGGGGGAGCAGACTCACCCGCACCCAGGGGGTTTCCTCGTCCACACTACACCTTCTCTCCACTATGAAACCCTGATATCGTTTGCCACCACAGACATGCTGGAAGGCTCGGACCTCAAACATAGGACTACCACTTTTGCGACTGCCAGCATGCCAGTACAAGGTACCAGATGGCCCCAGATAAATGTAGACCACTTTGATAGCAACACAGAGGGGGGCAGTAGCCTCAAGAGGCCTCACAATCCAAGTGCGACCCTTTTCTCGAAAAGCTCCACCTCCAATGGGGTCCAAACCCACCGTCCTCAGCCCACCAACGAGAACCTGGAGGTGCAGCACAGAGCCAACAGAACCACCCTGTATCGCCATCTTGATACCTCTGAGGAGCATGGCCTGGATGGTAGCTATGATAATGTGGACACTGAGGACTACGACTATGGATACGAGGAACCGGACTACTTCTACGACTATGAAGGTTTCCTTGGTCCCAAAGGAGATCCAGGTTCAGAGGTTGGTGCATTTATGAATGGGAATGTCTCTTACTTGCAGAAACAGCTTTCAGTAAGTCAAGTCTGTGCAGCACACTGCATGATCAAGCACATTATAGCAATAGCATTACAATGCAATGGGATTATTCAAATTCATTGCTACGTGATGCTTTGAGCATGCTATGAAAGCATTTATATCTGGCCTCATTACACACATTTACAAAAGAAGTATTTTGGCAGAGTCTGTGTCGATGAAGAAGTGATGGCATGTCCTAGCACTTCTTTTTTCAGGCATCAACAGGTGGTTTGGAGCCACAGCTCAGTTGTTGCAGCATGTCTTCCCTTTTTTATTTCTGAAAACCTGTGTTTAATATCCTCCACCGTGCTGATCGTGAGAGAAGCTGGTCAGAAGCCCAACCTGGGTGTGAGGCTCTTCATCATGGCTTTGTCACATGACAAGGTGAATCAGAAATAGATTATTGTTCGCTGTTGTCCGCCTGTTGTTTATGTTGGTATTCTTGTCGCTCTGATAAAGGGATATTTTGAATGGCGGTTCAGTCCAAGGTCAGCAGAGCACCCTGTTTATGTTATAAGATCCTTAGCTTAAACATCAAAAGCAGTCTGTCCACCTCCCTGAGGATATATATTTCACATGCATGTGTGGAGACACAACCCCCAATCACACTCTAGTTTGTGCATTGGAGCTGTTGCCCAATGTGGATAATGTTGCATGATAATTCAACCCTTTAATTACAATTAATTTACAAACACTGTCAGATGTTATTCCTTAATTGCTGTGATGGTGTCTTGGTGTGGAAAAGGCACCACTTCTCAGCCAACTATGAACTCATATTTGAGCAGGAGCAAGGGCATACATGTCTTGCATGTGCGTGTGCTCTTGCTTGTATGCAAGACATGAATCATGTTAATCAGACTTGTTATTTTCTTTTAATAACCTATGTTATTATGCTTGTTTGATTAATATACATGACAATTGTAATGAACTACATTATAATGAATAGTCCAAATTAGTGTTGAAACAGACTTAAGCTATCTACAAACTAATCGTGCATGTTTTATATTCGCAAAAACACAATCCCTGCATATATTGGAGCAGCATCTCTTTCTAGTGCACCCTATGCTGCGATAATGAATGCTAAGGTGCAGCGCTATGCTAAGATTAGAGGTGGAAGCAGTGAGATCAGCTTTGACTCAGCATCTGATTACAAGGATGCACCTGAGTTGACTCCAACCCCAGCTTCAAAGCACAGGAGGGAAGTGTGGACTGAGGTCATTCATCCCCCTCCTGGAAAGGCAATTGCACTGCGATTAGGGCTACTTATAGCGGGCATCTCACTTCACTGATGATACGCACATGGGCACGGAAGTCATGAACTGCCCCCGAGTCAAACCTCCACCAGAATAACAACTACCTCGCCCAGGCACAATTGGAGAAGATTTTACTCCCGCCTGGGCCGTTACCCGGCCAGCAGCATGTGAATGTTATGATTCAGCTTCATGAGCATCTTGGGGACCTGCTGCTGTAGTGAAGGCGGGCTATGCACTCACAATTTCCATGTATGTGTGTGTGGGAGTGTAGTGGAGGAACAAACAGATGTTTCTCTCTCCTTGGGTCTCTCTTCCCCCTCTATTTGCTCCTCGTGACTGTTTGACACAAATGGATCAGTTGTTGTTGCATTAGGCTTGCTATTGCTATGGCTGTAGAAGCTGAAGGTATTTGCCAGTTTACATTCTGATTAGCTATTCATGTGAAGTTGTGATTCTTATAAAAGTAATAATGACCATAGTGTGTGATTGTAGATCAAAGTGAGTATCATTTTACAGTTGTTGTCTGATGTTATGGGTTCACCTGCTATAAAGTTCAATGTAGCCTAATAGATTCTGAAGACATAAACACGTATTGTGTTATAATGTTATAGTTAATATAATAGTCTTGAGAGGGATCGTAAAGTTATCACCTTGTCCTTTCTGAGACGATTGTAACATTTTACAGCTCTAGTTTTAAACATACCACATCTTGTTGTCTTTCTTATCTAATAATAATGAAAATAACTTTGTTGATCATTGTTTTTTCTGTTCGTCCCCAAGCCTACTACTTGCTAATAACAGTTGGCAAATAACATATTGGTTATCACTGCCATATCAGGCCAAATGTTCCCACGTTCATGTCCACAAATTAAACTTGTTGCTTTTTAGCTTGCCATTTTAAATAGTATTGATATATTCTCTATGCCTCACCTTCGACAAGTTATAGCCTATTCAATGGAAATGTACTGGGAAATGGAAGATGGTGATTCCCAAGCCTGTGGATCTTCTTCTTCACTCTCACTGCAGTGTTACCTACAGGCTGCTACATGTATCTGACTGCATAGGTTCACAAAGGCTCCTGGCTTGCCTTCTATGCAAGAAGCATTGCCTCCAACACCGCTTTTCCTATCCATATTGCTACCGTCATGTTTAAACGTGACCTCAGGAGGAAAGATTTACAGTGTGTCCTCTCCTTGTTCAACATTATACCTCATATTTCAGGGTGGACAAGAGCAGTATCAAGCCATCAATTGATGCTTCTTATATTGGTTTCTTCCTTTATATATGTGTACACATATATATATACATATATAAAACATATATATATAGGTGTGTATATATAAACATAAATATATATATACATGGATGGATGAATATATATATATATATATACTGTATATATACATGTGTATATATATATATATATTTGTATTGTCGTGACATAAATTAGTCATCCAGCAGCAATGTAAGGTCATCACCAGTTACTATGCATTCCAAAAGTGCTGTCCACATTTCCTTCTTCCTATTATTACTTGCATCTTTAATGTCCCTCAGAAGAACTATTCAGTCCCACTTGTTTCAGGCACTGTGTGTTTTTCTCCAGGACAATGTTGACGTTCATCCCAGAGATCACCATCAGGTTTATTCCATCAGGCTCAATCCCCACTGCTCAGAGCTTTCCCTAATCACCTTTTAGTTGAAAACACTTTTCTCTTTTATTTTAACTGAATAGCTCTTACATAAATATAGCACATACTCATCAACATGGAGGCCAGGACAGTCAACTGCATGTTATTGTTTTCCATTGACATACTCTCTCTCACTCTCCCACTCTCTCTCTAACTAGGGTCCCCCTGGTCCTCCTGGTCTACCTGGTCCTGCAGGAAAGAGAGGTCCCAGAGTAAGTATTCTGTTCTTTTACAGGCAGGGGAGACGCTATACAGTCAAGGCTTAAGTATAAGTCAGCATCAGTAGAAGTCAAGGCATGACTTGTGTACTCAAGACATATATGCACCATGTGTCACTCAGAGAAAGTGAAGAGCTAAATCTCCTCTTCCTCAATCTTCCTCACATCCTTATGCCCTGAGCTGTGATGCTATGAGGCATAGCAACAAGGAGAGCTTTGAGTTTCACCG
Source organism: Malacocephalus occidentalis (assembly GCA_900312585.1). Taxonomy (NCBI): domain Eukaryota; kingdom Metazoa; phylum Chordata; class Actinopteri; order Gadiformes; family Macrouridae; genus Malacocephalus; species Malacocephalus occidentalis. Next base: position 4,538 of record OMOU01076008.1, on the reverse strand, counting down.
GCCGTGTCGTTCGAATCAACAGTTATGCGCAACTCTGTGCAATCTCGCCCATAAATCCATCAAGGAAAAACTTTTCAAATTCTAAAGATTATCAATGCTCAGCCCCGTCCGTCATCAGCGTCACGTCCGAGTCTTTCGTCAACATTTTAATTCAGCTGGGAAACGCTGCCATATAAGTCATGGAAGGTGCTCTGCTTTCTTTGTCTGTTGACTGTTTTCAATGTAAAAAGGAACGTTTAGTGACGCTCCCCGTGAAGCCCAGACAACGGTGCGTTAATGATAGCGAGCGTGATGCAATGTAGCATTTTCAGTGGAGCCCCGGGCGTTATAAAGACACATTTGAAAAGGCAGAAGATTAATGTACAACATGGAAACGACTGACGTAAGATTGATATGTGTTACTAAGCCTTTACATCCAATCAATGAAACAAAGCTTCTCCGTGGAAGGGTCCACTCCAGGTTTACTGCTCTCTTCTTTTTAAAGGCACAGGAAGCCAAGCTGGTAATATCCATGCTCTAATACATTCCATGAACATTCTTCCACTGTGTTGTAACCTCTCCTCACGGCTCATGGCAGCAGACACCGGCCATATGTAGCCTTTTAATGTTTTCTAGGAGTTTAGCGCTGGAGCCAGCTGGGGATGCTAGGTGGGACGGGGGTGGGGGGGCATCTGTGTTGCCAGCCGCTGTTCTTTTATTTATTTATTTTGTAGGTTTTTCCTGCTTGATTGAAGTCTGTACCAGGACTTGTTTGATTATAGTGTGTGACAATGTGTTGGGGGAGGGAGCAAAACCCAGAGAGGATGCACACCTCTTCTTTGGTTCTCTCGGGTGCGTTGTCTGGCGAGCAAGCGGACCCAGGTGTACTGTGTTGCCATGCAGGGACACAGGCTAGTACCTTTACACTCAAGGCATTTGGCAGACACATTTATCCGAAACAACTTACAATAAGTACATTTGTTGAAAGAGACAGCAATATATCACTGTGGTACATCAAGATAAGAACAGAATAGGTTTCAAGCTTTCATAATTGGTTCATAGAACACGTTTCGTAATTGCTAGGTTGCCTGCATAATAGCTGGGATATGAGCAGAAGTGCCATTCTGAGTGCATTACCATTATCTAAAAACATACAATATGCCAAACAAGTACTATATTATTTAGTACCTGTTCTTAGTGAAGGTGGTAGCAGTTGTCCAGCCGATGTAGTTGAGCGGAGTGCTTGTGCTGGGGTGTGGGGTCTGACTAATGTTTGGATGGAGGTGGGGGCAGTTCTGCTCACAGCCTTGTAGCCCAGTACCAGTGTCTTGAATTTAATGTGAGCGATTACCGGGAGGCAATGGAGGTCGCGGAAGAGGGAGGTTACATGGGAGAATTTTGGTAAGCTGAACACCAGGCGAGCTGCTGCGTTCTGGATGCTTTGTAAGGGTTTGTTTGAGGAGGCTGGGAGTCCAGCCAGGAGAGAGTTCTAGTAGGTGAGGCGAGTGATCACGAGCGCTTGGACCAAGATCTGTGCTGCTTCACATGTGAAGAAGAGCCGGATCCTGTGGATGTTGTAGAGAGCAATTCTACAAGATCGGGCCACAGAGGTGATGTTGGCATTGCAGCACAGCTGGTCATCCAGTACCACTAAGGTTCCTTGCAGTCAGTGAAGGGGAGACTTTGATGTCCTCAATGGTGACAATTCAGTCCATCTGAGGGCAGTCTTTTCTGGGCATGAAGAGAAGCTCACTCTCGAATTGGCAGAAGCTTCAGGTAATTGGCAGTCATCCATTGATGTCAGCCAGGCATTTAGGGATGTATGTTGCAATTTCGGTGTCATGAGGTAGGGAAGGAAAGGAACAGGTTGTCATGTGTGGACAGTGGTAGGAGAAGCCGTGGGATGTAGAGATCTAGTGTATAATGACAACAGAAGGGATCCTAGTACTGAGCCTTGGGGGACTCCAGTGTCAAAGGTCTCAAGGGAGCCATTCCATGTGACCTGATAGGTGTAATCAGTCAGAGAGCAAGTTAACCAGGATAATGCGGATGCAGCAATGCCAAGCTCTGCCAGAGAGGACAGGAGAGTCTGGTGGTTCACTGTGTCAAACATGGCAGCCAAGTCAAGAAAGATGAGAAGGATGAGACTCTGGCGACATAGAGGGACTTAGTTACCATGGGCAGCGCCATCTCCATGGAGTGTGCATGTAAGCCTGACTGATGAGGGTCTAGCAGGTTGTTTTGAGAGAGATCGGGGAATACTGTGTACAGACACGCTCCAGGGTTTTGGAAGGGATACAGGTCTGTACTTCCGGATGTCAGGAGGAACAGCTTGATTCTGGCAGTCTTGGGTCAAGGGGGCAGGCTGTGGGGGCAACAAGGCTGTTGAATTCAAAGGAGAGAGGTATGAAGCAGGTAAGGTTGACAGCGGCAGGTGTAGGGGAACAGAAGATAGCAAAGGTGATATCCTTCACCTTCTTTGTAAATTAGGTAACAAAGTTATCAGCTTTGAGGGAGGAGGAGGGGAGGGAGGGTTGAGGAGGGAAGAGAACGTGGAGAAATGTTTCCTCCATGTTGAAGGCAGAAGAGTTGATCTTTACGAGGTAGAAGGCAGATTTAGCTGCTGAAATGTGAGAGGAGGTGGAGGTAGTGAGAGAGATCATCGGCATTTTTCTCTCAGCTGTCCGCAGCTCTGCTCTACAAACCCACAGAGCTTCGGACAGCCCTCCATGGCTGTATTGTGCTGTTCTGGAGGTGACCGGACAGAGAGAGTCTAAGGAGAGAGGAGAGAGATGATATCAGAGTGGAGGCTTCCTCTGCGGACAGGATGCAGAATTGTTTGGAAGATGGTAGTGCGGAGAGGATAGTTGTGGAAAGAGTAGAGGGAGAGCGTTTTCAGGTTTTTGTGGGAGGTGATGATATGAGGAGTAGGGGGAAGGGAGGTGGAAGATTTTAGGGGTAGGGAGAAAGTGACAAAATGGTGGTCCGACACAGGGTCAGACTCACTCGATGGACTCCCGCAGAAAGACTCCCTTGTCTTCTTTCATGGGATCTGACGCTGAAATACTAGTCTGTCTTTAATTGCTAAAGTGTGCAAAGGAGGCTCATGCAGGGTTAAGCTCCTCCCCACAATTAAATCAATTGACTACAGCTGAATGCCCCTAAACGTAGTGATTGACCCACTCAGCACAACAATAGGAAGACCATTACTACTTTGTCGTTAAAGGTTAATTTCACTTTATGGAAAGCATTGTGTACTGTATTGTACTTTAGGTGTGTGCTGGGTTACTTGAAATAATTTGTTCATCAGTATCAGTGATTGCTCCGCAGCATGTTATGACCAAACATAGCATGATTGTTTATTTAACCCCATTATTGTGATTCTATTACAGGAGCCAGTTAATGTTCTTATCTTAAAATATGTTGTTAAACTTTCCTTGCTTGACAAGCTCTTGTAGTTCTTTTAATATTTTGTTTTGTCAGCAAGAGCGCTTCATCTCGCACCCAGACGCTCACCATGCAGATACGTGATGCCACTCTGCAGCAATCAGCTGTTGCAGTAAAACCGTCTAGTCTTCTGGTCTAATCGGCTGGCTAAGCACATGGCAGCTCCAGGACGGACAGTAAAAAGACTCATACATGGGAGAGAGAGGGGAGCAAATATTATGTGCTGATTCTAATTCTGATGTTTATTCCCACAGGTCAGATGCACAGGAAATATTGAAACAATTAGAAAAAAATCCAATCATAATATTTAGATTGCATTTACTTTCTCTATCACAACAGTGAGCCATTAAGTGTTTAATAACGTAATGTCCCTGCAATGGTTTCAGGGTCCCACCGGCCCCCATGGAATCCCAGGGCAGCCTGGTCTACCTGGCCCCAAGGTAAGCAACACTCATAGGATGTGTGTCTGTGTCTGTGTGTGTGGAGTGCACTTGTCTGGTTGTGCTCTTGTCAATATCAGCTCTCTCTGTCGTCAAGGTGACCAGGATCTGTTGTGTACACATTCCTGTCTTCTCTGGCTTTGAAAGGGTTTTTTGCCCAGGTGATGTTTTGCACATTTTCACACATAAACTATTTTGCGAAGCAATGTGCTGGGTTCCAAATAATGACAATATACCAGGTTAAAATGGTACCTGTGAAGCTGTTAGCCTATATGGCTAACAATGAATGCTATGTATTGATGGAATATGTTGATACAATATGTCTCACTGCATCTCTCAATGAATTATATGGAAGCAAATTGCCATGCTATTGACACAGCTATGGAATACAATTCAACCGTCATCAGTTTAGATGTCCTTGTAAAAAGGATGGAAGATTACGAAGCAATATTAGAAAGTATTCAACCTAATGTGTCAAAGGAACATCTTACAGAGCCTGTACTCTACTTCAGTTTTGTTATGTTAGCACATCACAAAAGTGTTTCCCTCTCGTCTTTTATCAGCTGTGTTTTTTGAGATGACAGTCAGCCAGTATTTGAGATGCAGTCAGCCGGTTAAAGAGTCCTCACACTGTTCCTGTCGGTCTGCTGGCTCTTCATGACAATGTGCTCT
>OMOU01076001.1:0-17493 GCA_900312585.1 Malacocephalus occidentalis | reverse complement strand
GCCACACCCACCACCACCACCACCCACCACCTCCACCACCACCAACTCCACCACCATCAGCACCATCGTCCACCACCAGCACCACCACCTCCATCACCAGCACCTCCACCACCACCACCAGCAGCACCACCACCTCCATCACCAGCACCTCCACCAGCACCACCACCTCTACCACCCCCACCACCAGCACTAGCATATCATCCAACTCAGATCCCAGAGGAAGCCACGCTTTGAGAGACTGCGACAACTGCAATAACCTCACATTTTGAGGCTGACTGTGATGTCCGTTTAGTTTAAAGGGGTCCTATTATACCACCAGGTGTGGGCACGATTAGAATTACAAACCGTTTCTAAATTGTCATGTGAGTAAAATTGTCATGGCGTCACATGACAATTTTGAAACCGCTTGTATCGCCTAATCACACTCGCGCCAGACGGTATAATAGCCCCCTGTGGATTTGGGATTTCTATGTGTGTATGTCTATATATCTATGGTATATGTACACATAATTACATGAATTCTGAATAGACTCACATGCTTCACATGCACTCCAACCTCAGTATGGTCACATGGAAGCCAGGCGCAGGCGGGCGTCAGACGGGGTGATCCAGTGTGCTGACGGCCAGAGGACCCTGGTGCCCGCGGCACGCGCTCGCTGCCGAGGACAGAGCTCCCTGCACCTCGCGGCCCCGGTGCTGTACTACAAGACAGAGCCAGGTGTTGCGCAGCTGCATTCACGTCACGCGTTGTTCTGTGCGGTGTGCCGCGGCTGCTGGCCTCAGAAGACGCCTCAAACTCAGACGTTTTCACCTCTTTCCGATCAGATAACCCCTTTTCGAAAGACGAGACGGAGTATGAAGCGAAAGAAAAATGCTACGAAGCCAGAAATGGCAAGAATCAGAACAGGTAGCGTAGAAATGAGCAAACATATTTGAAAGAGAAGTGAAAGGTGAGTCACTAAGTCACCGTGTGTGTGTGTGTGTTGTTGAAGTGAAAGGGACGTCTGTAACGCTGCAGACAGTCCAAAGGTGCCGGTGGTGTGCCTGGAACGCCTCAAAGTCCTGGTGTCCCGCCTCCCACCACATGGGCGGCGGCAGAGTGACCCGCTCCCGACCGGCGCCTGCTCACAGAAGAAGGCCTGGGCTGAGGGACGGGCCGAGGTAATAGAGGTCTCTCAGCATGCTTCAAACACGCAGGCTTATTTATATAGCACCCTTCAACTCATTTGTAGTGCTTTACACAGGCAGGAGTCACACTGTAAAAACATGATAAAGTAGACTCATTAAGGTTATATGGTTATGGTTACTTATAACCAATGAAAATGTATGTTAATTGATATATATACAGTATAAACTGTATATATACACACTATAACACATCCTCTTTAAAAAGTATTTATGAATGAATAATGGTATGTTTTACATAGACATAAATTAAAAAACATTTTAATGGAGACCTCTAACTCTTAGTTGGAGTAATTGAAAGGTTAACAAAATGATGTCCAGCTTTGTTCCTTTGTAGTAGTTACTGTACAATAAAACTAGTGTACTACAGAATTTAATTAGCATACTCTAAAACGCCTTTACTGTACTATTATAAAACCTCACCAATGTCCTTTTTCTCCTCTTCTGCTGTGTTGCATGTGGCTGGGCATCCGTAGGGGAATCCTAGTGGTGGTGCGTTCAAGAGGGCCACCCTGTTGTTCAACACACCGCCATACACGGCTTCCATAAGCCCCAGTCGCCCCGCTGAACCCAGCGACCTCTACAGCCACCGAGGCAACACCCAGCCCAAACATGTGCCTTCCCAGCTCTTCTCTGCAGCTGCCGACCTGGACTCGGACTCGGAGCCGGAGATCCTCTCCGAAGCGGAACCAGAGTACGACCCGCAGTTGGACTCGGACGTGTCCCAGGAATACGAGCCGCATCTCGGGTCTTCGACGTCGTCGTCCGAGGTGGACCCCGAGTCTGTGGCTCGGACGGAATTGGCCGGCGCCGAGGAAGAGACGGACCCCGGGGGGGACTGGGATGCGCTGCCGGGGCCGTCGGAGCCCCTGGGCGGGGACTACGGCCCGGCGAGTCCACGGGCTTACGCCTGCGAGGGTCTGGGGGACGCCGACGATCTGGATGCCGCTGAGGATGTGGACTCTGAGGTCGACACCGAAGCAAAGTCTGAGCACCACCACCATCACCCCCACCACCAGCAGCAGCACCACCCTGACTCGGACCCCAGTTTCCAGGCCGACGACAGTGACTCTGACATCATATCCACCCACCCCAGAGACTCCCAGTTCTCTGGCGATTCTGATCCAGAGCTGGACCTCTCAGAACCCGACGTGAACAACAACGAGGACGATGATGAGCCCCAGGCGCTGCGCTCCGACCTGGATGAGGGCTCGCCCACAGGGGGTCACCGGGGTCACCTGCTGATGGCCAACCCGGCGCTGCAGCGGGGGGGAGCGGCGGGGGGTGTTGACGGAGAAGAGATGGAGAGCGAGGATTTCTGCGCCGTGTGTCTGATCGGAGGGGAGCTGCTGTGCTGCGACCGCTGTCCCAAGGTGTTCCACCTGGCCTGCCACATCCCACCCCTCCTCAGCTTCCCCATGTAAGAGTGTGTGTGTGTGTGTGTGAGTGGCTTTTTAAAGGGGTCCTGTTATCCCACTAGGTGTGAGCGTGAGTAGCCATTACAAGCTGTTTCAAAAGCGTCATGCGACTAAAATCGTAATTGTAACATGAATTGTAACATTCATCTGTGTGATAACTAGATCAGACGACCGGCCCACCCAGTGGAACGTACCAACTGGTAGGCTGACCTCCCACTTATAATGTCACTATGTCACGATTAAACTTTTGGTCACATGGCAATTTTTGAAACAGCTTGTCATGGCTAATCACGCTCACACCTGGTGGTAAAATAGGGGCCCTTTAAGCAGCCTCACCTGGCCTGAGTCCGGCTGATTAGACTCGAGGCTGCACACCTGTGGCGTGCTGGATGCCTATTGGCCAGAGGGGCCCTGACGGGGCTAACATGGCGTTTCTGAACACACCTCTAGGGGTGACTGGATATGCACCTTGTGTCGGGATGTGCTGGAGCCAGAAGTGGAGTACGACTGTGAGAACGAAAGAACAGCGTCAGCACATGGACTGTCCTCCCTTGACCAGCGAGTAAGTGGATTTATGAAGCGATCAAAGCTGTTGTATGAATGAGCAGAATCCAGTATGAATGAGCAGAATCCAGTATGAATGTTATGGTTATGATTGTGATACAGAGAGATGTTTTGATGAATGCCTGCCCAGCAATGGCCAGACTGATATTCATCGCGAAACACAAACATGAAGATCCGGATGGTCCCACGATGCGAGCTGTAAACTACATTCAATCTGGCCATAGCTTCTCGTCTAGACGGGATCTCTTGCGGAAGCGTTACACGTCTGTCAGCCGATGACGCAAGGGGGGTGTCATATGCAAATGAAACCATCACCGTGCCGTGCCTACTTTTGGTTTTTTTACGATCCCGAGCCCTTGCAATGCTATTATTAAACATGATTTGCGGGATTACCCAAAGTTGAGACCTGTGCGTGTGTGCACATATAAAAGTGCAGAATTTCTCATCAAAATTGAGACTGAGGAGCTTTCTGTGCCCTTCACGTAAATTAGATTAGTTAGGTCTAGATACAATATGGTTTCAAAAAGGCTTGTGGAATCTCTATTTCTATCATGTAGACAGTAGATAAACGGTCCAGTAATGCATGTGGTATTTTTACATTTCTGTTGATTAATCCTTCCATTCAGTGTGCTCCTCTTTGGTGCTTCACTTAATGACCGTTCTTCTGTCTGCTCCTGAAAGAAATGCCAGCGCCTGACTCTTCTGATCTTCACCAACATCCTCAGTGCTCCCTTCCATGAGCCCGTCAGTCCACTCGTAAGTGGCCATCTTTTCCCTCGCAGCCTAGTGAAAGCCAACTCTGTTAAGTCCCCTCTCCATCTCCTCCGGAGGCCGATTGCATGTGATGTAGTTTTGTGGTGTGTTGGCCGGGCCGTGCTTTTAAAGACACTTATTGGCGTGTTGTCTGTGCAGGCTCGACATTATTATCAGATCATCAAAAGGCCGATGGACCTGTCGCAGATCAGGACCCGACTCAGCAAGAGCAATACACGGCACTACTCCTCTCCAGAAGAGTTTGTCGCCGACGTCTATCTCATGTTCCGCAACTGTGCCAAGTTCAACTATGTAAGTACAAAAGTCTTCGTACAGTTCGGTTCGGCCAACATTACTGATCTGCGTCCGTGTGATGATGCTATGGTGGGCTTGTCTTGGCTCCTCACTCAACATCGTGTTTATCAGCTCAAGTGTTGTTTCCGACTTTAAGTTTGCATCAAGAAAAAGCAGCTGAAACATCCGCATGTGTTCTTGTCACGCCCACAATACCAAGGTCAATAACAATCACATCGGTTGAGCGAACTTGCCTGTAGTGAACTTGCTAGTAGTACTGCCTTAGGACGCACGAGAACAACATAATAACATTACTTTCTAAAGTTATCTGATAACATATTAGGCGTGAAGGTGGCGGTTTAGGCATTGATACTTTGATTTAATTTATGTGTCAAGTACACAAGGCCACAGGCATCTCAGAAGTACAGACATGATCTGCGACCTTGCAAACCTGATAGTCTCCAAGGTCGTTCTTGCGCAGCCACAAATCAATCCATCCATCCGGTATTGAGAAACGGGCTATTTGTGTAAGACTGCATTATGTTTTATCAATAGTGTTGCCATCCCACCCACAGCTGTAATGAAAATGATGTCGTTCACTGGGACCTAGCAAAACAAATCGATGTGATGCACACAAATGCAAACCAATTAGGGGTCATGGTGCTCCCATTTAACATCCAGGACTGCCCACAAACACAAAAATATGCCCAAAACTAAAAACCCACAACAATCATCTAATATCTACAACTGAGCTTTTGTGAGGACTTAACTAAACCAGCCAGACCCAATATATAGTGCGTGGGGACGGGTACGCCAGGTGTAGTCCGTTCTCCTTAAGAGGTTACTGAACGAATCTCAGAAAAGAAGACTTGAATTTAAACACCCACCCCGCGCATAACACTATTCTGTGTGTGCAACGCCGACCTGTGTGCAACACACTCTTCTCCTTGAACGCAGCCCGACTCTGAGGTGGCGCAGGCCGGCCGGAGCCTAGAGTCCTTCTTCAACTCCAGGCTGAACGAGGCGTTCCCTCTGGGAGTCTTCCTCCCAGCCGGGGAGATCTCCGACAGCGACGATGAGTACGACGAGGCCTGCAGGGCGGCGGAGAGCGGGTTCCCCTGGCCAGAGAGGAAGGAACAGTGTCACAGGAAGAGGAAGAGGAGACACTCGCTGAACTCCAGGAAACATCACTCATAACAATGCAGAGAGAAGGAACTAAGAAGCTCAAGTTTGTATTCAGAGATTCTACAGGGAGGATTTTGTTGACCAGCCTTGGAGACTTGTATTGTAGTATTTCTTTGCTGTTCAGTGATTCCAGTGTTTTTTTTTTCCTGTAATCATGTGATGAAACATTAAATCTGCACTGTGTGAGTTTTGTAAGAGTGCAGGTATGTTTCAATGGAATGAAAGGCTGCAGTAGAAACATTACATAGTGCAGATTTAAAATAGTCATATCATCACATTCAAGTCTTCGATCGAAAAATATACACATACACGTTGACATACAGAAGGCACTGAATGATGCATTTATGTAAAATGCTCATTTGTAAAATATGTTTTCTCACTATGTACTTCCTCCATTACATACCTACTCAAAGATGCTTCCAGTTTACCTTGAGATCTTGAATAAATAGACACATACATGTGTTATATTGTGTATTTAGTATAATCTGTTATGTTTTTTTTACACTGCACTCTTGCTATGTGTCTGAAGTGGATATGGAGTATTTATTGTGAGTTGAGCATTAACACTAAATCAAACCCTGATTACTATATGCAGCACTTTGAAATGTTATGATTATTATGAACCGTCGTAATATACAGTATAGGCGTACTATACATATTTCTATACGTGATTCTGTATATAAATATTTTAATATGTTCATTTTAGTCACAAACAATTGCAGGCAGTTGTCTTCAGTGCTTCTTTGGTAGACATGTTATTAGGTTATTATTGCTACATTAGTAGAGTAGTTGGAGTTAAAACGGCTAAAGTCTCGTTAGTTATTGGAGTAATATTTATTCTGAATGCTGGACCTTTACATGTTCAGTTCATTCATTCAAGGACGGAAGAAATGAATTAACTAACTGCGTTATGTTTGATTGTATTAGAGGGATTTTTATATGGCCCGGTTTTTCTGCTTCATTTGCATATGTTGAGCTGGTGCTTCAGCAAAGTGTTTAAATCACTCATGTTGAACTCGAGTGCTATAAAGCATTTTAAAGAGCACCTTGCTTAGAGCTTCCCTTTTTACATCCTGTCATTAATTTGGCTATATCATTTTTAACAGTTTCATTTTATAAGATTTTTTTCCTAGATTGTAGGGCTCTTTATTGCCTTCGCAATCTCTTATCAATGTAATGTTGACATTGCACATTGTTAAATTATTGTCATGGTATCTTACCATTATATGAAGTATAGGCATAACCCCTAATTAATGTAGCATTGTATGTTAAATAATCTTTTTTAGTGTAAACATGCCAATTCTCCTGCTTATTGATGTCAATAAAATCTGTTTAACAGACACAACTCAGATATATTATCGTATAACTCACCCTGTTGTAGACTAATATTATGGTGCAACATTGTAGAGGTATTTGTTTCAAATGCCTGACGTTAAATATTATGATATTTTACAGGAAGGAAAGACCTTTGCTGTTAACTAGGAAGCACTGACTAGATATACTATTACAACTAGTTGTGTACTGTATACATAGCTGACAGTATGCATTTGCATTGCATACCAGCAATTCTAGAATTTTAAGAAGAAAAAAGAACACATAGGTGAACGCCATATAGATCTATGCCAATGGGGGCAGACGATAAAGGAAGTAGGCCTACTTCCATGGATATATGATCTTACAGCCATATATTACCACTCAAATTAAAGGTACTATTGATAACATTTGGCCACTAGATATTGATGTCGATGTTGTCTGCCCTTCCACTCGAGTTCAGTAGATGCACAACCTGCATAGTCCAGTGGAATGAGCCTCGGACAGACACATGTCAAGTGACAAATCTTTTGTGGTAAGAGTAATGAATTCATTTTGCCACACGGAGCAATACATTAACCATAGAATTAGGTTGCTTTGTGCAGTGGTGTTTCAATGTTAATGTAACGTCATGTATACAACACTACAGTATATGCACTATATAACACACTAACTGTTAAATTCTATTGATCACTGACGATACGTATATACCAATGTCATCATACTATTGGCTCACAATCCTTGTTAGAAGCAAAGAATCAAAAGTCAGACATCTTACCCAAAGAAAAAATATATATTTAGGAAAAGCTCTAGTTTTATTCGGTATGTAACACTATCACACTGGACCAGATCTAGGCTCTTAAGGATCGGTTGTGCAATAAAATAGTAGACCAGATACTAGGGCTACCAATGAACAAGCCTACCATTTATCATTTACAGGGCATAAAATCACTTAACAGTTGAGTACACTAAAATAATTTTTTTAAGTAAATTGACCCCAACAAAGTTCACCCCACAACAAAATTCCAATCACAATTCCATCAATAGATCAATATGCAGTCCGTAACATTCACCATTTCACGTATTGGGGCCTTAAAGGGGGTTGTCAAATCGTTATTATTTATTACCATGAATGAATTGCTATGAACTTAATATTTATTTATTGTTGTTAATCTATGTATTGCTATTTATCTATCGACCTATTTATTGCAATTTATGAACAGTATGTATGTATGTATATATTTCTTTGTTTATTGCTATTTATTGCTCTATTAGAAACCTGGATTGCACTTACCTTATTATTTGTATTATTTGTCCACACATACTATTGATGTTATCAATAGCAACTTCACAGCTCACAATGTTGGGCAGTTTTCTGTAGCTATTGCATGTTGGTTTTCACCAAATACCTATGAAAGCAGTCCATTACTTGGGAATATTTACGAAATGTTCATTGATTGTAATGTTTTTTTGCGCAAAATCTTGAAATAAAATCCAATTTAAGCATTTCAAGATTATCATTAAAATAACAATTTCAATCAAATCCCCATGCTTGAATTATGCAAACAAAGTGGTTTTACAGGTCTCTGCTTGAAAAGTCTTATGATATTTCTGTCTGTCAAAAATGACAGTTACTGCAAAAGACAATTTTCCTCAACGGGAACAAACAAATGTGTTTACCAAATGTGTTCAAATCAAATGTGTTAACCATCAGGGTTGCTCATTCAGAAATCTCTTCCTGCCAGACTACGGGGCTACAGCAAACCTCAGGACCAAACCAACCCACACATGTGAACCTAATGAGGCATCAACACAGGTCTGACTAACCAGAGTTCATGGGGCTGGGGCAAAATGGTGACGGCCATATCTTTAACATGCTCACAAAGGTCATCACAGTACAATATAGAGATGTGGCAGGTCACAGTCAACATGACTGCGGTAGCCTCTTTCTGGCACTGACTGTATTGCCTGTGACAAGACCTGCACATTTGGTGTGACAGGTGGATGGGACCAAGTGGTCTGCAGTGACTGACACATAAGGAATTTGAGACAATTCATGACTTGGACTTGGACCAATAGACAACATCGACACTCCTGTAGTGTCCTCCCTCGATGGCTGTGTGCTCTCTCTCTTTCTCATTCCTCTCCTGATTGGAAGATGTGAAAATTGTATTGGCCTGACTATTAATGTTAATAATTCCATCAGTAACTACAGTGCAACAATAACTAAATATGCCTTTAATCACCACAGAGACCAGAACAGTCCAGGTGGATTCACATCCATGATGCGTGTTCCCTATCTGGTACTTCCAACATATTTGTCTGTCCTTTTGTCTAACCTTTTATATTCTACGAATGGTGTCAAATGTAGTAAATGTCACTGTATAGTAAATACTCTATGTGGTATTCAAATCTCTGCTAATTTAACATGCACTGACTGATGGATGAATATTTTACTTTTTGAACATGTGTCAGTGGAGGGGTAAACACACTTCAATGGGCTGACTGTGGTAGCAGCCGTAACCTGAGTACTAGTCAAACACCAGGAGAAGGTTGAACATGTTCATCATCATGGTGCCTTAGCCTTAATGGCTGACACGGATGTGCTGTGATTGTTTAGCCGGCGCTGCAGCAGTGAGCCCGTGACTGCTGCGTCAAGAGATACTGGACCCCGGTTTGCAGAGTTTGGCGCTGACCTTGACCAGCGAGTTAGGATGAGCTCATCTGATCCCCTCATGGTGACACCGGTCGCCACAGCAGCACTGAGCCAGGGAAGTTGCTTCTGTCAGCTATTAGTGAGTGAAATGCTCTGTGAGATGACCTGTTCTGGTTGACTGCGGGAGAGACCATTTAGATTTTAGACCGCTCATTTCTGAGCAATCAGGGTATCTCTTCCTCGATTGGCTTGGAGGGGGGGAAATCCACCTTGCCCGTCAATGACATTCGTGCTTCAGAGCTCGGGTGTGTGAATGCGACACTTCCAGCATGGCACCATCCCATCAGCTTGGGCTTTTAGTGTCCCTAGGTCTTTTATCTTTACAGTGCAGCTACTGGTATCTTCTATTAAGATTTGTTGAGGCTGTGCTACTGCTTTATTTCCAGGTGACGAAGGCAAGGCCAACAATAGTGTGTGCGCCACATCTTTCCCAGGCTCCTAGCTCATCTGCTATTCTGTGCATGTATGAATGATGACAAGTATGTATGGAGCCTCATTTTTAATCCTGTCTTGCCTCTTATTTTGTCTGAATTGTGGCCTCAAGAGACCATTCTGATCTCGCGAGGTCAAATTCTGCTCTCTCTGAAGATCAATTTGCGCGTTTGTGGCCAAACCAGAACCGGAACTACTGGCAGCTAGGAGGCGTGGTGATAGACAGATGGTTCATCCAATCGGCTGCCAGGTATCTTTTGACAGTGTCTGCCCCGCTTTTTCAAGCAGTTTAAAACGACGACTTCCCAGGCAGTCTGTTTGTGTAACAAACTGTGTAACAAACTATCCGGCGCGTCAGGTTCGGCATTTCCTAATTCTGAATATGCCGATAGTAAGCCATGATTCTTGCTGCGACTGTTGTGCTGATTCTGCGTGGTTGCTTTGCATGCATTGTAGTTGCTACAGCGAGTGTTAGGTGTAGCAGTGGCTTTTTCATGTAGAGGCTCAGAAGATGAATCATCCACGTATCAGCTACTACACCGCTATAGGGCCAACGATTCACATAGCACGGGACTGCCTATTAGTATCAATAAACAATGTACTTCAACAAATAGACACACCATCCATGTTGGATTGTGCGTTTCCCAGTGCTCAATATAATACATTCAAGATTTTCAATTTTGCAAGATCTTTAAAATAAATACAAACAAAACAGTTTTCAATGTTTTCACCCTGAATACCTTATAGTATTCAGACAACCATATATATATATATTAGTCCGTATTGTCATGTACACACGTCATGTTTTGACAGTATATTGTATGCAGGGGCAGCACTATATTATATTCCACAATGTGGCAACCAAATGATTGTAACTTTCATTCAGTCAATTCTGTTCTAACCAACAGACAAGCAGGGGACAGTGGTGTAACTGCAGCCGTGGTCAGAGGGCAGCTTTAGACTCGAGTCCTTTTGATTGTGATCTCTCAGTCATAAGACCTGGAAGACCTGGAAAGGAGAAATGTACGGACATTTTGACAAGGGAAGCAGTCCATGAAATTGAAAATTTGAAGAACGAATGACTTTCTCCCCCCACCCCAACCCCTTTCTCTTTTTTTAAACTGGCTTTTAAAAGTGGATTCCATCCCTCTTCTTTCCAAATGTACTCATACAGGCCAGTTACACATGTTGACATTTAATACTCAGTCGCAGACAGATTTACTTTGAGCCCTAGTAATTGGAAGTCATCTGCGCTGACGTGACCAAGTGATGAAATGGAATCACTCACACTAAGTCACAGTTTTTCCTAACTTTAAATGTAATTTTTATACACAAAAAACAGACTGTATAGCCAGCATTTCCCCCAATATACTAATAACTTTAACACATGTTCTACTATAAGTCTACTACTAATATTTTACTATAGCTACATGTTAGCATAGTCTGTGGAGTCTGCCACAGCAGCGTACTGCAAATGTGTAAGAGTATGTGACGACTAAGGTATTTTACTGTTGAATCTTTGAATGTTGATTTTTCATTTCAAGCTTCCTCTAGCAGGTTTGTGGACCAGTGGAAGAATAGCCGACAACATGGATGCCGAGGTTGGAGGTGAGCTGCATTTATTCTGTGTGTTTGCATCCCCAAAACAAATCAGCACTTTGTCCACTGGCCCGTTTTCCTCAGCATAGGAAAAACTGCTTTCTCAGGGAAAAAGCATTTTCCTTTATGGGCAAATATGTAACTTGTAAAGGTGTTCAAAGAAATACTTGAATCTGCAGTTAGCTTAGTTCTGTGACAAAGATAGAGCTGCACAAAAGGACCTGAAAGGCTGTGTGACAGTAAGGAACAGGATTCAGTTGTTGAATCGTTTTAGTTGTTGTTGTTTTTTGTTGTTGTTGCAGAAAACATTTTCTATCTATGCATTGGAAAACATAGCAGTTCTAGTGTTGAGTCTTGAGCCAAGAAGACCCCAAATCTACACTAGTCTAGTGTAGATTTGGGGTCTTCTCAGCCCATGATAATCTCGGATCCAGATGTTCGATAATGTTGAGATGTTGAGATGACAATCTAAAGTCTGATTTGTGAGAAATTATTCATACTCAATAAAATAAATGGTTGGAATCAAGGAGGATAAGAGTCATTCCTACTGCTATTGCACCTTCAAGCACATTCAAATTAATGTTTGCAGTTGAAATATGAAATAAGTATTTCATACTGTCCAACATAATTAAAATATGAAAGGGTTTGTATGCGTTTTATAGGAATATACAGCATCATATGTATCTGTGCATTGCACACAAATACTATATCAATATAATATACTAGCTATATGCATATGCTATATATAAATGAGTAAAGCAACATAGTATGTTGTCATGACAACAGTTGGATTTCTCATTTAATTGTTGCCTTATATGCTGTTTTACTAGAGGCTGTTTTACTGCTAGCATAGCAGACTAATTATCTCCAGCTCACAGTGCAACAATATGGACTTCTTCACTGACAGTATTTACTGTAATCAACACATACATCTGATGGAAACAGGAGTATATAAAGGTGTAAAGCATCGTTGTGTGAATGCACAACGTCGATTTGTTGTTTTGATACAAGACTCAAGACTTCAAAATTATAACATCAACAACGGTATGCAGAGTGAGCCCCATTTAACGCCAAACATTAGCCTAATATTGGTCACTGTTTGGAAGGGAAAACAGGTATGTGTTCAAGGTTAAGTAAAGATTACAATTGTTATTACACACAACGTAATAACTGCACATTTAAACTCGGCATAAAACAAAGCCATAAAACCTGCGATGACAATTCATCCCCACTAGAGAGAGACTCATTTCCGCGCCTTGAGGCTGCAGCTCAGTCCAGGGAAAGCTGGTCAGTTCCACGGTATGCCTGTAGAGGCGCTGCCACTATGGCGTGTGAAGGGGTGGTCTGTGTGTGTGCGTGTGTGTTTTCCCGTGTGTGTTTGCGCGTGTTTGCGTTTGTGTGTGTGTGTGTGTGTGTGTGTGTGCGTGTGTGTGTGTGGGCGGTGTACATCCAAGCGGGGTGCGAGGTGCGAGGCGCTTCAGAAAAGCAAGGCTAATATAGTTTGTCTCTAATCGTCTTCCGTAGTCCTGAGCGCGTCACCGCTCTAGAGACGCTCTAATAATGAACAGTTTATCAACAAGTGTATATCAATAACATGGCAGCTTAGGGAGGAGGACGCGTACTCGCCGTACATGTACGTGCTGCACGGTACACGTACACACAGAGTTGTTTCTGGTGAACTGAAAGCGCACCAGGACAAAAGTACATTAGTATTTCGTTGCCATGACAACACACGCTAAGGTATGTCACTTTATGTGTGGTTTTGGACGTTTGTATTTTTGTTTGCTAAATGGATGAATGCAAGACACCCGATTAGTGGCATGAATATTGCGTGCATACGTCGTCGCCTTTGTAGCTATCGCGTTATGCATGTATAATATCGACGTTGTATTGCCTATTATAACTTTGTTGGATGTTATCGAGCTCAAGTGTGACGGCCGCCACTTTGATCAACATACTAACATTTCCCCAACATTCTAAAACGGTGTTCCTGCGTTTCAGCGTGATTATCCCATTTCCCCTGAACTAGCTACAAGAGAGACATGGGCTGCATAACATGTGGTTCATTAGGGTCCTAACACGAATCGCACCCCTGCGGGTCATGTGATATTTTGATACAGGCCTTTCATGTTATGGCATGGCCTGCATTTACCTACATAGTCTATAGTCCCGCATGGGGTGGTGCGCCATTGCTGCAATAAGACCATGTTGCCCACCATCTCCAAGGCAACATGTGGAAATGCTTTGAACAAATTGGGCAATTTGATCTTTCAATGTGAAAGAGCAAATCATGTTCTCCCGTCCTACAACCCCGCAGACATGACTTGTAGTTTTTTCAATCATATCAAATCAAGTGGTCAACCTATAGCCCACTTGTGGGCAGTAGGTTTACAATGTAATTCATTCAAATGTATGTGTGTTGGGGACTATTGCTGCTAGGCTTTCACACTCTCTCTATATACACACTGGCATATTAGGATGCACCTCATAACCTAATGAAATGGCCTGGCTCAATATTTGCATTCTAAACATGCAATTTCTTGCCTCATCAGGTAATGTAATTCCATGCTTCATTAGGACTGTGAAGTTTATCATTTGTCATCAAAGCCAAGCTGTCAATAAATGATTAACCTTCATTTCAGGAAAATGAAATATTTCGGATCAGGCAATGCTGATTACAGTTTTCATTATAATTGCAGTCTGTTAGTTTGAATTTGGCTGAATTTTGCCGGTTGATTATTGCAGAGAATCACAGTCATTATAGAAGCGCCTGAGCCTAATTAAGCACGCCCAGTAAGTTGAAAGGACGGCGCTGCAAGGGCTTCCGTTTTGTGAATATCTTAATGGTGCGCTGATGTGGATGAAGCGTATTGCAAAGTGTAGCGCAATACGACTTCACACCACATCGCCTCCACGTAGCGTAAATCAAACAGAATGACCAGGCCTGCGTGCTGTAAAAACACTGGCCTCGAAGTATATTCCTCATGGCGCCATGAGGACGTGTCACACGCGGTATGCCGAGCTTCATTGATCAATAAAGCAACACTAATCTTTCATTACCGTCGTTATTGGACAATGTTTTAACACGGGTGTTGACTGTGTGCATGTGTGTGTGTGTGTGTGCGTGCGTGTGTGTGTGTGTTTGATAAGAGGGAACTAAACTACCAAATAAAGTGGATGAGTGTGGAAATAATGCACATCCCGAAAACAGCCATCCTCCTCATGTGTCGAGCAGGCAGCCGTCTGCCCGTATTCAGTTTCAATCGCGCTGTTGTGTTTTTCTTCACCTGTAGCCTAAACGAGGCTAACTTTATTGCTCCAGCCTCAGTGACAGAGTTATAAGAAATGTTAGGGCTCGCCCGTGACATAATACCTGCCGTAATTACTTTTCACATGAAATTTGATATGAAGTCACCCAACCGGTAGGGAGACGCTGTGGCGTATGGATTGCGTCTCTTGCGAGGCAGGCTATATTGATGTTCATTTATCTTTCAGTGCCTCTTTGTTAATGTACCCGGTCTATATAATGCGTTATTAGTCCCGTTTTGCTGCCTGCTCTATACCGCCACTATTCCTGCCAGGTGACAGCAAACGCATCAATTGTAAACACCTTATAAATATATTTAACTTGTGCTGCTTGTGCTTTGTGTGCGATTGCGCACATGCAACCGTACTGCTGCACGGTGTAGACTCCGCATCTATAGGGAAGCGGCCTAATGACATGTGCAGCATTGTGCAGCATCATCAACCTCTCTGAGAGGGGGAATGGCGGAGTTAATGGCTTCTTTCCTGTCATACATGTGATGTGATCCGATTAAAAGAAACTGCTGTGATGGATCGCCGTTACCTCGCTGTCAACGCTTCATATAGCGAGCTTTCTTTTCACTGTTTTTCCACAAGAGTGTTCGCTTTCAAATACCTCTACATCACTGGGGACGTGTTGTTGATGTGTACAGTAGCTTCTATATGATGTCATCCGCGTGTCAGTGACAGTGAACAGGATTATGCAATTCGTCAGTTTAGTTTTGACAATGACTTGACCTGCACAAAGTAGCCAAAGGGACTGCAGGCTGACGTTTTATGCTTTAGGTAAAATAAGCTGTAGGCTTATATTCAAAAAAACTGTAAACTTCAGGATGGGTTGTCTGTGCAGGGGAGGGAGTTTGTTCTAAATTGATATGAACATTAGCATTATGGTGTGTGTGCAATTAGGCAAAGCAAATAAAAGTGTTTTCCACAGTCTAGGTCTGCACGACCATCTATGCCTTCTAAGTACAAAAGTAAAATAGACTAATAGAATAACCTTTGCTTTGGATGACATTCACCACAACTACGAAAGCAATTTCAAAATATCTAATACATTAGCCTATGCTAAAAATGGGTGCCTGTTTTTAATTGGATATTCAGAAAGGGTGTTTATTCTTGGATGTGATTAAGGGTGCCATTCGGCCAACTAGACGTATCCACTAAGGCACCTAATTAAGACAATTATTTAAAAAACATTGAGCTTAAAAGAGCCAACATGAATAATTAATAACTGCATCCTAACAAGTTTCTAACATAAAGTAAACAACCTTAATTTAAGATAACAGTAGGGTCCATTTGTCTTTGGATAATATAAAATGGATTTGCCATTTGAGCCATTATTTCTACCTGAAAATGTATTAATGATAAAATAATCCCATAAATATACTACCTCTGCACACAACAGGAAAACACAGCCGACTCCTGCATGAAGTAAGACCTGCTGATGTTGGATTAGGCCTATCTTTAAAGCTAAACATTGGATATAATGGCCAAAATGTGCTCATTGTTACATCTGTGAAAGCCTGGACTAATTCTAATATATTGGGAAGTGTCATGGCAATAATGTGCAGGTGCATGTGAACGAGTCAATCCAATAAATTGTAATGCAAGTAACCTCTGTTCTGTCTTCCCAAATGGATGTGAATAAAATGGATCCCTCCGAATGCATGCATCGTCACAGCCTGATGTGTTAAAGGCGAGGTGTTGACCTATTTGTGGTGA
Source organism: Malacocephalus occidentalis (assembly GCA_900312585.1). Classification (NCBI taxonomy): domain Eukaryota; kingdom Metazoa; phylum Chordata; class Actinopteri; order Gadiformes; family Macrouridae; genus Malacocephalus; species Malacocephalus occidentalis. Next base: position 1,008 of record OMOU01076001.1, on the reverse strand, counting down.
CCTACTAACAAAACAGTTGCAAACACGAAATAAACCTGAAACGCTGGGAGACACGCGCACACACACACATGCACGCTCACACACGCACACACACAGTATCTCGGGGAGATACTGAAATGGAATTGTTGAATTGTTACGCAACAGATTCATGTTCATCAATACTTATGGTTAAGTTAATTTAGTTTAAGATAGTAGCCCTATAGGATGTTATTTTCCATCGTCAAACTAGAATGATCCTGAATGTTTCTAATGGAACCATGAGGTTATTGTAGATCTCCATCTCTAACCTAAGCACACATAGGACCAATTAGCCATAGCCTAAATAGCCATTGTATTTTGAGAACACAGAGAGCAATTCTAGACCTGTGGTGAACTATTTTAGGGGGGCTTTGACCCCCCTGACCCTGAACACAGTGTTCCATTTCAACCACGTCGGCGAAAGAATGCGAAGCGGCCATCTTGGCGGGAGACACCTGAGGCGCCTTCGGGTGTCCTGCATCCCCCCCCCTTCCACCCGTTAGTTATCCATAACGCATTCGTTCATCATGATGCCTCCGTCTCCCACAAATGAGCTGTGATTGGAATTTCCAGAGGCTGTCACAATGGCTTTGATTAGAAACACGGCAGTGGATAATGGGAGAGACAGGCCTGTTATGAGAGTTGTGTCGGAGCTAAGATAATGCTCCCGAGTGAAGAGGTTAAAGACACCACTTCCTTGTTAATAATTAATGGCTGCCCGTGTGTGGGTGATCCACATCACCGCTCCCAGTCATTGCATGATAATTGCTTTACATTTAATTTGGCTTGTGAGTGGCTTTTCCCTCGCTCTCCAAGCTAGGTAAATTGCGCTTAATGTTAATAAAGGCTCAGCCAGGGAAAGGAATTTGGGTGAAAACTAATTGCAAGCGAGCTGAATAGACTGCTATTAGGCTCGGCGTCTTTCGTTCTCATTTGAACCCGGCTAATGTCTTTCAACTTCAATGTGTTCCAAAGTGGCGCTCAATAAAA
>OMOU01075999.1:0-17366 GCA_900312585.1 Malacocephalus occidentalis | reverse complement strand
GTAGTCCAAGGTGTTGGCGGGACACCTGACACAGCCGTAGCTGCCCACCGTGTCGAGAGAGAAGCCCTCGGACAAGGAGCTGGTGGACACACTCAGCTGGATCTGTGCACAACAAAGTAATAACATTTAACACAATGTTGCCATCCTAGACACGAGGGTACTTGACTGATTTGGGCCTGATTAGATGTATCCAACCGAACACTCCCAAGCATACCCTGACCCACATCCTGTATCTAAGATGAACTTTGTTCAGAGTTATGTGATGAGGGAATTAAAGGCCTGTCCCATATAGATGACACATGAAGGCCGGTTGAGTCTGGTGCTATGAATGTAGGTTTTATGATCTATACTTTGGAACCCCGCGCATCGCTGCGTCTCACCCACCTTGTTCTGGCTGAACAGGTTCTTCTTCCGGAAGGAGAAGAGAATGACGTCCCGGAAGTCGGCAGGGTGCTTGACGCACTCCTCCTCGGCTCGGTACTGCAGCACGCGAGATGTTTTGTTGATGATCCAGTACGGGCTGAAAATGGACAGCAGCAGCGGGCCCTGCCCCTGCACCACGTGCAATGTCACGTCGACTGTGTGCTTGGGGTCTGTGTCACACGTGAAGCACAGGGAGAGGAACTCGGGCATGCCCTGGTCAATGCGCAGGTGTCCATGCCAGTCCTGGCCCTGGTACTTGATGAGCACCATCTCCATGACCTCGCCGCTGACCCTGGCGTTCAGCACGTCGGAGGTGCTGCCCTCCATTAGCTTGTGGAAATCTGCAGAGCCCTAAATGATGGAGAGGCACACAATTCAAACTCATTTTTCAGTTTTTTCCAAACTAACTACGCGACTACGACTGTTGATGACTGATGACACAGAGATATCATGTGATACTAACGTCAGTTAGAAGGAGTCTAGCGTCCGCCTGCGGGGAAATTGCTCACCTCCAGGAGATAGTGGATGGTGTAGGGCAGCAGGTTGCGCAGAGTGGCGGTCGGGTACAAGTGGATGATGTAGGCCGGGTCCCAGTCCCCACCCCCGTGGTTGGAGATGTGGTGCAGCTCGTCGGGCACCGCCAGCGTGCTCACCATCAGTGGGAGGAAGCTGGTGTCGCTGGATGGGCACTGGAGTTGGGCACGCACCTCTGAACTGCGATGCACCTGCTCCTTCCAGGAGATGCAGGTGGCGGAGGGGCCATACTGACCCTGCAGGGGCCCAGCTGGCTGCAGGAACAGCTGGGATCTGGAGGAGGATATGATCAGAATAAAAGCATACTTTAAGGATATTATCTCGCCTGGGTCATGTCACTGCTGTTGGCCTCCCATATTTCCAATGAGCAGTTTATTTTATTGATCACTGAGATACCATTGACTTGGAATTAAGTTGGTAAAAACAACAGCTTTGATGTAGTGAAGCTTCATTTAATATAGAGTTACTAGTGGCTTAGCTGACCATTATAACCACTTAATTTGTGTTTTGTAAGCCTGAAATAATCAAATACTTTCATGAGCAATATTTAAATGAGCAGGTACAAAAACACTGATTAAACTGGTACTAAAAGACGCCATCAGCCCTGCTGTAAAACCACTTTAAAACAACTATGGTTCTATTGTCCATTAGGGGGTGTCTCAACATTACCTGTAGCTTTCCAAGGCCACATGAAACTCTTTCTCGGGTTCCGCCACACCGATTTCCACCATTGTTCTAGCAGTGTTGCAGTACTTCAGAATAGTGAAGGGTACAGAGAAGTGGTTCTTTATCTGATGGAGGAAGAACAACAAGAAACACATTTGACTAGAAGTTGATGATTTTGTGGTGTTTATTACTGTTGTTATGACCAGGCTCGGTGATCGCAACACGAAAAGGGGAGTCCACACACTATTAAAAGATAACATAAGATATTTATTAGACCCAATATATAGATAAGAATATAACATGTCATCTGTATAGTCAGTGGCGAGTGTAGTGTATGGGTGAGTGGAACATGGGGGATGCTGTGGGTACGTTGTAAGGTGTAAACCCAACATAGAACTCAACATCATAAGCACAACACTAAGTTAAAAGGCACAACCCAAAGCTACATCATCAAAACCAAGACACACCAAAGCAACCTCAAAAGGAACCAAACCAAAAGCCAGCCTGCCTGTGTGGGAAGAGAGGGTGAGTGGCTGATGTGGTCCACCTTATGAAGCCTGCAGGCCAAACCTGCACAGGTGTACCACATCAGCCGCTGACCCTCTCAGCTCCGCCCACTGGCTCCCTGCAGAGACAGTCAGGAGAACCAGGAGCTAGAGAGGGTCGTCACAATGTATTGATAGTGCTGTGGGGGGTACGGGAGACACGGAGGGATGGTACACTGCGCCGGATGGGAGGACACCATTGAAGCACTACCTGTAGTGGAGAGCGCACGGTGATGACCTTGTTGCCCTCGGACGCATTGATCTGCAGCAGGATGGACACGGCCTCATTCAGCACTGGGCCGCGCACGTTGTACAGCCGGCGGCCCAGCTTGTCCATGGCAATGTCGGCGATCTGACTGTACCCCGAGGGAACTGTTGAGTAAAACACACAAAACTTTTGTGTTTGGTCACCAAAGTATATACACAGTATGTACAGATACTAATGATAATGTTCTGGCTGTGTTTACTGAAAACTGAAATGCTGTTAAAGCAGCGCAAAAGAGAGACAGCTTCTGGCTTTTAGCCACCGCTAGACCTGTGGTAACTTGGACTGCTGAGTCTGCCTTCCGCTCCCTGCTTGAGATGGCTTTACTGTGCACCGACTTTATTGTGTGAGCTTTATGGATATTAGTGTAAACAAAAAAAAAAACACAAATTATATGAATATCTTCTTGGTAGTGCATATTTTCTGTTTTGTTCAACAGAATGGTGCCACATTTGTTTTATGCTAGATACGCCTACTCAACTTCTATTTTAAAAATGTAATCAGTCAAACGCTTCTAGGCCAACTGTCATTTTATCGATGGGGGGATGTTTCATCATGATCAGGGCCATCCATCCATCCATTCTCTTCCACTTATCCGGGGCCGGGTCGCGGTGGTAGCCGGCAAAGCAGGGCCTTCCAGGCTTCCTTCTCCCGGCAATACTCTCTAGCTCCTCCTGGGAGATCCCAAGGCTTTCCCTGGCCAGATGAGTTATATAATCCCTCCAGCAGGTTCTGGGTCTGCCTCAGGCTCTCCTCCCAATCGCACGGGCCAGGAAAACCTCTAAAGGGAGGCGCCCGGGAGGCATCCTGATCAGATGCCCGGGAGGCATCCTGATCAGATGCCCGGACCACAACAGACTGCTACAGCACCCGCATTACTGCAGACGCCGTACCAACCCATCACATATCTCCCGCTCCATATCTCCCGAGATACTTGAAATCCTTCACAGGCAACAACTCACTCCCAACCCGGAGGGGGCACTCCACCGATTTTTCTGGCAGAGAACCATGGCCTCAGACTTGAAGGTGCCGACTCTCATCAAGGCCGATTCACGCTCGGCTGCAACCCTGGAAGAGCTGGTCCACTGTTCCACAGCCAGGACAGAATCCACATTGCTCCTCCTGAATTTGAGGTTTGACAATCGGAGCCTCCTTTCCAGCACTCTGGAATAAACTTTCCCGGGGAGGCTGAAGAGAGTGATCCCCTGATAATTGGAGCACACCCTCCGGTCGCCCTTTCTGAAAATGGAGATCACCACCCTGGTCTGCCACGCCACAGGTACTGTCCCCGATCCCGACGTGAATAGGCGTGATCAGGGCCAACTGTGCGTAATCAGACAGAACGGACATCTCCATCTCCACAGAGACCGGCCATTGTTTTGAATTGGAATTGAACTCAGAGATGTATTATATGGTGTATTATGTTACCCTATATTATAGTGGGTCGATATTATATAAGGCTAATAGAAGCCTATGTTTTCAAACTCTCTATTTTTAATTTGAATGCAGATGCTGACATGAACTGAGACACACAAAAGTTAGCGGAGGCGCCAACAAATGTAGCAGGACGATGTGCCTCACCTATAGACAGCGGAGGGAATCCCTGATGTTATACAGAAGATTGTTTTAGAACCGCATCATCGGCAAAACAAAGAGACAAATGAATGCTAAAGACAACCAGACTGGGCCACACTGACCGATGTTGAGGTTGAACAGGCAGCTCTCCTTCCGCTGCAGGGCAGACAGCTGCCCCCTCGAGGAGGACTGAAGGAAGATGGAATGGTCCAGTTCCACAGACTGGCCCACTGCCACCTCCTGCAGCTGGCCCGGACTGGGAGAGCCAACCACCCGCAGGCTGGCAGGGAGCTGCACCATGAGGGGGATGCCCAGCGAGTTGCAGATGGTGTAGGGGGCCTTCTCCTTCAACAGTGTCTGTACAAAGGTGGAGGTGGTGCCCTCGGAAAATGCCTGATTAAAAAAAAAGAGAAAAAAACGTGATGGAACTGGTTTTAAATGAAATAGGGTGACATTATTTGATATATATACTGTATATATACTGTATATATACTGTATATATTAGGGCTGGGACTTTATCGCGTTAATTACAATTAATTACAGAAAAAAATGTGACGCATTTAATCGCAGTTTATTTTTACACTCCAGACAACGTGGAATGTTTCTGAGAGTTCCAATAGCCCAATAGAGTTCCATACCAATCATAGCGACACACAAGGTGACGCCCCCCAATGTGGAAAGCACACTAGTAGCGCTAGGCTGACGACAAACATGATGGAAGGCACCGATGAGACTGCGTCGCGTGGATAAGAGCATAGTTGTGTGCAAATTATGCAACAAAGAGTTCGCATATCACCGAAGCACTTCAAGCCTCCGGTATCACCTCAATGCTAAACAGAGCTAACGTTAGTGTCAACGTTAAAGTTAGTCCTAGTACGAGCAAGCAGTGTCGCCAACCCACACTCGACCACGTGACGGGGTTCAGAGCCAAGACGAGTAAGTCCATGTCTGACAAATTAACAAACTCACTGGCAAAATGGATCACAGTGGACTGTAGACCACTTTCGGTGGTACACGATCAGGGGTTAGAAAAGGTGCTACTGACCCAACTTATGAACTACCACACAGAAAGACAACTTCGAACAAAATCCAGCAGCTTTATGACACTGAAAAGCTAGCAAAACAGGATTTATTGGAGAAAGACGAAAATATCGCTCTGACTGGGGATCATTGGACCTCGGTAAGCAATTGACGTCACTAGTCAATGATGCATATTTGATGGAAGTTTAAGGTTATGTATCTGTCTGTTCATTGATTCATTAATCTACTAAAATTCATTTGAATTGAAAAATGTTGCTTCTCGTGTAAAATATTGATATGCAATTAAAATGCGATTCATTGAGATTAATTAATGACAAAGCCTCTAATTAATTAGATGCATTCTTTTAACCGAGTCCCACCACTAATATATATATATATATTCAGGGCTTTTGTGCCTCAATGGACAGAAACGTGATGAGAGACAGGAAATTGGCTTGTAAAAGAGAAGGAATGACATATCATCCGAAGATCTGACACCATCTTTATAAGCTGCAACCACAGACTGAAAGAGAAGCTTAATTGTAAATACGGTCTGTCTACGCCAATTCACACTGCCCAGGTCTACAGAGGTCCAAGTGGTTTTCACACAAAAACAATAATGACTAATTACCAACTACCTCAAAATCCACATTGATGCAGTACCTTGGCCAGGTTGTGGAAGATGTTGAGGGAGCACTGGGAGACAGTGACGTTCATGGTGTCTTTGGAGGAGATGTTGATGGCCGTGCGGGGCTCAGGGAGCATGACAAAGTCATCTCCTGGCACGGGGCTCTTGTCCTGCACAGGGTTGTTCTTCATCTAGCGTGCAGAACAAAAGAATATAGCTATTGTTTAAACATGCTGGATGACACTCGATGTGTGACAACTGGTTCACACAAAATGCTTCATGGCCTGTGTACATAGCATTGAATCCAAAAAATTAAGACAATAGAACACATAAACCTACTTAACTTGCCTACAACGAAAAAAAACATTTCACATATTAGTGACTCATTAGAGGCCTAACAGGTGACAAAACAAAGCAAGAAATTGCTACAGAACTCTAGCAAGCAAAGTATGTCTGTGACCTGTGATAGTAGACTGTGATATGTCTCACGTGGACCAGCTGACTTTTGCGTTCCGATTCGTGAGTGAGGGAGGAAAAGTAGTTGAGTGATTTATCGGATTTTAATCAATTCACAGTCACACTGGGTCAAGTCTGGCTGACTGTGTTATGATGATGGTAAGCAAATCGGGGGTGGATCCCTCCAATTGCCGTGGAAAGGCAAATGACAATGCATCAAATATGTTGGGCAAATATAATGGGTTGCAAGCTCACCTCAAGAAAAACAACCCACTCATTCATTACATTCCATGTGCGGCACATTCTTTGGTTGAATTTGGTTGGTGTGAACTGTAGTAAAATAGTTATCAGGAAGCAAGGCTGTTTTTGTACTTTTTGTACTTTTTTTTTTGTACTACAAGCACCCTGACGGAGGAAGAAAAGAGGCAAACATGATGGCATTCTATGGCAATCTCAGATGAGATGCCAACCTACCGCTACCAAGCATTTTGCTTGGAAATGTTCAATCCCTTTACAATAAAATGGACTAAAATGGAATTAAGTGTTCACTACCAACATCACACTGATGCTGAAATGCCTCTCCAGTACGAGACAGAGTTGCAAAGGGGACTCCACAGAGGGGGCTTACAGCCACAGGACAGGACAGCTGGGGACTGCCTGATCATATTTTGGGACACTGTGCTGCACCGATTCAAGCATACAAACAACGGCTTGCAAAAGAGGGACATGGACATAATGACCGCTGTGCACCGTTTGGGATTTGCTGCGCACTTGCGTTGCATCACTGCAAGGATAATTTGCCGACTTTAAGTCATCTGCCCTGGCTGTCAGGGGTGTGACACAGACCTACAAGCACGAGACTCACCGCATGAGTAAAAGAAGAGCCATTGATGATGAGGCAATATTGTCGTTGTAAAAAGTAAAAAGTTGAGACATGTGATTGCTGATAGTTTGCTCTCAGGACTGAACAAACGGCTGGCTGGATACAGAGGCATAAAGGATTGCTTTGGTGTCACATGAACTATGATGACACTGTTCTCTGCAGATGGACTGATGCGCTCTTGTCTTCATACACAACTGACTTGGACAAGGCCTTAGCTGATGAGCTCACCCAGTTTGGGTTTTTTGTAAGCACCGCTATTGTCCCACTGACAATGGCTCCGTGTTCAGGGTGCCCGTTTTTTAAATGTATTATTGTTTTTATTGTTATTGTTTCTATTTCTATTATTGTTTCGGAATAACTTCCATCCCCTCCCCAGCCCTGCCTCTGGTAAGGCAGATGACATCTCCATTCTTCTCCTCCCAATCTTCAGCCAACTAAAACAGGAAAAACTGGCCTATCAGTTCAACGCTGGAGTGAGGAACATATTACCATTCTATAGAACCATTTTGAAACCACAGACAGATGTTCTGTGTTGCAGCGAATGGGGACGTTGATGAATACACAGACTCTGTCATAGCATACATCTTTTTTTTCTCTTCTTGTTATCTTTTGCCTACTTGCTATGCCTGCATTGTCACAAGAGTTTCATTGTTCAGAATGGCTCTGTGTTGTGATGTGGGACTTGACTTATCAGTCACATTGGCCACAAAATAGCTGGTGTGCTGTCTGCTTGGGTGGTTTTTAGTGAACACTATATAGGCATATGTGCTCAGCTGGACTGGTTTTGACCAATATGTGTGCAGAACAGAGTGAAGTGCAGAGTGAAATGCAGTGTGCAGTGGATAGAGGGAACTGTATTCTGAGGGTACCTCTAGGTTGAGGTTCCAGCGGCGGGTTCCATTATCAACCCTCTCGATGAGAGGTTCCCATGTCGCATGGGTCTCATTAAAGTAATTCACCTGAAGGAATACAGAAAGCAACAATACAATAGATATACATAAACACATGTATAATGTGTAATAATAGACACTATAACAGATGAATAAAGAAGACAAACGCTTCAGCATTACTAGTATACTTTGACTTTTTCTTAGTTTCCCTTCGCCATGCAGCTTCTCAAAGTCGCTTGAGAAAACAACCCATACTAAATATGGCTAAATTACTGTATGGTACAACTAACTCATTTATTTGAAAGGAAAGCTTTTTACCTCTAGGGTCATGTCGGCACTGAGGTTGAGGAGGGACGACCAGTTCTTAGCCAGGCCCTTGAAAGAAGACTCTGCCAGCAACAGTGGCACCGTCCTGTGGCCCAACCCGGACTCCAAGGTCACCTGGACCACCTGCAGACCAGCCCATTACATTACAAATGAACCAACATACGCATGTGTGGGAGTGTGTGTTTGGTGGCTGGCTTAATCAGCCTCACCTGGCCCAGCTAGAGTTTGGGGCGGGTGGGGCTACAAACCTGCAGTGCATTGCCTAATCACTAGCATGCTAACACTCTCTGAGTGTGTGTGCTGATGGCGGACATAAAGGAGACATAACATACAACCAAGTGTGAGCGTTAGTCATTCCAAGGGGTTTAAAAAAAACCCAGTTGGTATGGCCCCACTTGACATCACAAGTGGGAGTGTCCACCAAGATAGATAGAACACCAGTTGCTACCAGTTGCTACAGTCGTTTTTTTAAATCGATTGGAATGGCGAATCACGCTCACACCTGGTGGTATAATAGGAGTACTTTAACCTGTGGTGCACTGATTAGGCAATGCACCACAGGTTTGTAGACCCAACCCTCCCCAATCTAGCAGGGCCAGGGGGGCTGATTAAGTCAGCCACCAAATACACTCCCACAACATGCATCTTCGTCCTGCCTTCATCCATCCCTCCTAATCCCAACTGATATTTTGTCATTTAGTTTTGATTTTAATATATTTGCCATCAATTATTTCCCTTATTCCATTTGATTGTGTTTTTCTCTTCATTGTTAAGTCTGCTGGCTTCCGCTTTCACACTGATTGCCATGATTGCCATATGTAATTACAAAAATATCGTATTGCTATTATTCCCGCAGATATTGCGATATTCGTGTGAATGACTATTTGTACACTATTGGTGTGAATGATTCTTGAAAATGTGTAAATAATGGTGTGACATTTTTGGGAGTCTATAAACAAACCAAAACCAACAAAACGGTGAACCAATGCCCATACCTTTACTTCCACATTGAAACGCTCTCCAATGTTGCGACCGTCCTGCTCCTTGAAACTCTCTGTGACCTCGATGGCCTGGTCCACCCCCAGGAACCAGAAGTTACACTCGTAAATGTTCATGATGGACCAGAGGCCACCAGTGTCCAGCTTGGCCTCCTGGTCCTGCTGGTCCTTTGGCTTGGCCGTCATGGCCGCTGTGATGGTCATGACCGTGTTAAGGATGACCGGGGAGATCTGGGGAAGGGAAGGACAAATTGTCGTCAGTATGATGAGGTCAGTGAGTTTCAGAAAGATCCAGGTTACCGATTTTGACAACAAACTGAGAATAATAAGTGTCTCCAAAACATAAATTTCACAGCACACAGGACTCAACATAATAACATTGAACATAGGTTGCCAAAACACTTACTTTGACAATGACTTCCTCCACAATCAAAGAGCCATTCATTGGCTGGTTGGGGAAAGCATTGGTATCCAAGACAACTGAGCACGGCCTCAACACCTATTGGTCAACATGTAAACACATCTTACGAATACAAATTTAAGTAATAGGTACCATATAGACTTTGTTTTGGATATAATCTTACAAACTGATTAAATCCAGCCATATAATGAGACTGACTTTTTGTTTCTGTTTTATTTCAAATATTTGTCAAACTGTACAATTTCCTCCGTCTTTTCTAAATACTTTTGGTGTCTTCTCAAGAATGTACTTTATTGCAGACAATTTATGTTTGGTAAACATTGCAAACATGAAACAAACTAATAAAGGAACTAGCGGTAAATTGCCACTTACGGTGGTAACGGTCTTGTCCTCTTTGCTGTGGATGAAAGGGCATGCGAGTACTTTAAGCTCCCTGAGGTTGGCCTTTATGCTCTGGGCTCCGTCCGGCTCCATGCTGAGGCTGACGTCACACTGGAAGGACGCCACGAGGGCCGGGGCTTCTGCCTTCATCAGGTTAGCCACAAACACCACCTCAGGGTCCATCACCACGGCTCGCAGCCTCGTCCGCGGCACGACAGCTACAGGGAGTAAAAAAGGGTGGAGCGGTGTTATCATACAGAATAATGATATCATTATGCAAGAACAACAAAACACACAGAGCTGAGCTGCAGCTCATCTCTGTCTTGGTGATAGGATATAGCAGTTGGTGCAGATTCAGCGAAAATGGACATCGGTTTACATCCGTTGGTTGACTTCTAAATAATATCCAAACTCTCTTTTGACCGTCCATTCCTCTATGGCTCTAACCCTCATCTACCATCCATCCTTCAATCTATCACTCCATCAACCATCCATCCCTCCCTCAATCTATCCCTCAATTACCATCCATCCCTCCATATAAACGAAAGGAAACTAAAATGTTTGAGCCTGGGAAATAGCTCAACGCTTCTGCTTCTCTCAGGTTTCTCTCAACTGCGTTTTGGTTCTGCTTTTACATTGGATTTTCTTTTAGATTTTTTCTCTCCATCTACCATCCATCCCTCAATCTACACCTCTTTCTAGCCTCCTTCCTTCAATCTACCCCTCCATTGATCTATAGGTAAATCTACCATCTCTCCATCTATCCCTCCATAAAACCTCCATCCCTCAACTATGGTGGATGGTACAGGCAGTGTTGTGTTACCAGTCTGGGTATGGGCAGTGATGCGATGCTCTGGCATGTGTTTGAGAGGCAGCTTGTCGGTGTGGGAGGTGACTGGGAGCTGGGTGGCGCTCTGGGGCATGGCCTGGACAAAGAAGTCTGACACTGCCATCAGGAAATCCACGCTGGCGCACAGGTAGAGTTTCTGCAGCACCGCCACCACCTCCCTCTGGGTGGCGCTTTGCCGGTAGGTGACGTCAATCATGGGCTCCGAGCTCTCCCCCGCCCGCCTGCCCACCATTCTATAAAAAGATAGACAGACAGGAAGGCTTATGATTCTTTGGAGCGTAGAATTGTTGGAGCGAGTTAATAGCATGGCCCGACGGCCCACTGATGTGGCCGGGGTAGATAGAGCTGATAGAGCAGCGAAGCAGGTAAGGCTGACAGGGGTGGTTGTAGGGGGAGGGTGGATAGCACCATTATTAATCATAGTTCCAATTTAATAGTTTAGTCTATGTTATTAGACTGGATCCACTGCTTGGTTATAGATCCCTGATTTCAGGGTGGTGCCCCGTTATCATTAATTCAGATGAATGCCTTTTTTGTTTTAATAATTAATACTTTTCTTGAATTGTTAATAATTATTATCTAATAAGCGACAGTAGGCCCTACACCGTGGAGAGGTGTTTGGCCTGAGCACAGTCAAGGACAAAAAGCTCAGGATTAACTCATACTTGTTTTTCAGATCCGGTTTAAGCTGTCTGATGTCCTCCTGTAACAGTAGGTAAGCCGGCTGGCAAAGTCCACAAATAGCCATGATAAAAGTGGTTGGCAACTGGCTAAAAACAAACTAAACTTGCGTTAGCCTAGCAAGGTGCTGTACCTTCAGGTAAAAGTCCACAGTTAAAAACAGATAGGTTAAGCGGACTTGAAGCAATCTGTATGAACCTAAATGTAAGATTTTTAGTGATCTGCGGGGACTGGAGGGATGGTATTCGAGGGAAGGGAAGGGGGTCTTACTGGGAGGTGACCCTCTGGATGCCGCTCCTCAGGTCATCCAGGGTGCAGGCGCTGAGGACGGTGGACACCTCCATGTTGCCATTGGTCAGAAGCTTCCCAGAGGTCCTGAGCTGGAGGAGAGCAAACTGACCCAGTTGGAGGTCCTCCTGGCGCTGGGCCGGGGCAGATATCTGGCAGAGCGGGGAGTGGGTGAGACCGGATGTTATTGATTAGAGAGAGGGAGAGAGGGAGAATTTTGCCATTTAAGGGGCTAGAATTTGAACTAGCATGAAGGCCAAAAAGAATGAGCTTAATGTTTTAATGTATTTGAGGTGAGGTCAAAAGCTATTTCTAACCTATACAGTAATGCATTGAATTCAGAAGTACAATTGAATTGACCCAAATGCAAATGAACTGAAATGCAAAATGAACACCAATTATTAAAACTCCCTTCAGTCATTAGAGAGGGAGACAGAGAGCCGTGTGGACATGCAATTATAGCAATGGGAACCATGATACATGATGCCATTTATTTATACACACATATACTGTATATTTGTATTGTCTGTTCAAGAGTAGAATTGTAATTTCATAATAACGTAATTCAATTCTAATTATGCATGGTGAAATACATATATAGATAATATTTTAATATTCAGTCATTTTATTGACATATTTTAATAAGAAAGTACCTGTTTGGGATCATTGCTGTACAGCACCAGACCCAGGGATTCAATGTTGAAGTTGAACTTGACAGTTTCTCGAGGCTGCTCCTCCTCCTCCTCCTTCTCTTCTCTCGGCTGCACAGCACGGTCTGAAGAGAAACTTCAAGCTTAGATACCCAGTTAACGGTCTTGATTTTTTCAGTATTTTTTGTTTGTTATTAAAATTTCATCCAATCTGCACTTGAACTCCATGCCGTGTCTGCTACCCTTCCAATCAAGCGTAACATTGCTGTGATCTACAGAGCACCAGGCCCTCTCAGAAACTTCTTTGATGAGATGGATGCCCTCCTCAGCTGTTTTCCTGAAGGTGGCACTGTTCCCCCACCCCCACCTCTGACACCCAAATCGCAACACACGCATCAGCAAATGGATGACTGCCAATCACCTGAAGCGTAACCTAGACAAGACTGAGCTTCCCTTCGTGCCGAGGAAAGACTGCCCTCAGATGGACAAACATTAGTCAGACCCCATGCCCCAGCTTGAGCGCTCAACAACTTCGGCTGGACAACTCGTACCACCTTACTAAGGACAGGCAAAGATATCTGCCAAGTCTCATCTCTCCGCTGTTCTGGCACCACAGTAGTGGAATGAGCTCCCGGCTAACGTCAGGACGACAGAGTTGCTCACCAGCTTCCGCAAGAGACTCAAGGCTTAAACCCCCCCGCACACCTTCCCTCTCCCTCTCCTAACGCGAGCACTAACTGATTGTGTTTGTGTTTGTACGTCTGTGAACTAAATGTTGGTAGTGCACTCAGAATGACACTTCTGCTCTAATCCCAGCTATCATGCAGGCTACCTAGCAATTATGAAATGTGTTCAATTATCCTTGCAATTATGAATGCTTGAATCTCGTTCTATACTTATCTTTATGCACCACAGTGATATACTGCTGTCTCTTTCTACAAATGTACTCATTGTAGCGTTGTAGCTTTGGAATGTAAATGTGAATGTAATGTTAGCGTTATTATCATGTTTTTATTGTGAGTGCTAACCAGCTGTTGTCCTACCTGAGACAGGGGAGCCGCTGGTTCTAAGCTGCAGACCAGGTTCTGTCTGTGCCACCGATTGCAGCACACTGGCCTCTCCCAGGTTCTCAGTCAGGATCTTGATCAGCACTCTCAAGTCTTCCTGACTCAGCGAGACCTAGGTGACAGAGTAAGTCAAATATATAAGACATCACTGACATCTTTTCTATTTTAGGGTTTTACTTGCTTTATTTTAAGTGGTATAACACATTCCTTATGTGTCAATATTGAACTCATGAAGTTAGTTTGACACAACTGATTGTTTGGAAAAAGTTTGAAACAACTAACAATGCACTTTTGGAAGTTTTTTGGAAGAAAACATTCAAAATGTAAAAAAAACAACTGTAAGTTGTTAGCAAATAATTGTTCACATCAATTCATCTCAAGATATTTTACGAAGGAAAATGTGACCACTAATTCTCCAGATACACACCCACACAATAGAAGATATCAGACAACACAGCTGCATTCATTTAACTAGTCTGATTTATCAGTACAGATAAAGACTCTGTGGAATCTAATCTCAATGTATCATCTGATTTGTTGTTTGAAACAAAACAGGGACACAGCAGAAAGCAAACATGTTTCATTTTCAGTGTTGTGGTGTATAATGACTGATTAAAATAATAATAATAATAATAATAATGTCAATATGTTTTTGTACACATCATGTATAATATTCACAATAATGATGTTGCTAATATGCGTATGCACTAACTCTTGCAATTAAACACTGTACAGATTAAATGAAATGCAGTTTAGCAGAAATAAACAGATACTACCATCATGGGCTTGAGGTCTCCATCAATTTCAACAGCAGCCATATTCTGATACCAGGAAGCGGCCAAGTTCCTCTTGATGCTGAGAACCAGGTTTATTGGTTCCAAGAGCATTGTACCTAGTCGGCCTGAGGCAGGATCCATGCAGATCCTGGTGGAATCACAAAATAAGTAAGTCAATACACATGCATTTGTTGTTTATTGTTAAAAGCGCACAGTTATGCACTTTGAACAACAAACATTGTAGTTTTCCAGTTAAATTGAGGGAGAACATTCAGACTAAACCTGGAGAGTTTGAGCTCAGTGAGCTGAACGTCCATGTTGTCTATGATGGCCGGCAGTGGGCAGCCCTCCACCGGCAGCACGGTGAAGTCGTTCTTCACTGTGATCAGACCCAGGTCCACCTCCAGTGCATTGTGGGACACGGAGGACTGAGGGATGATGATGAGGGGGGCCTTCAGCCTGACATCTATGGAGAGACGGAAGCTCTTCTGGGTGAAGTCCCGCACGCTGGAGGCTGCCTTCTCCGCCGCCTGGGCTGTAGCGGCGCTCAGGGCCTCCTTGGCCGTCTGGAAGTTGTCGGTGAAGTTCTAAAGACAAAACAAGACCATCATTAGCTCCCAACATGTTTTGGTTTTCTTTTGTGTGGATGTCCCATACATGCGAGTGCTAAAATATGCGAGAGCGCAACTAAGAAGAAGCCCAACCCACCGCCACCTGTCCATCTATTCCATTGACAATTTGGACAACAAAAATTATATTTTTATTGTTAAAACAAAATCCATTATTACCGTTGGGCCTGACTTAACCTGCCACACACAGTAAAGGACAGCAGTACCAGACATAAAATACTAACCAAGAGGAAGAATTGCCTTCAGATGACTTAAATAGTCATCGGCAAAAATTGTGCATCATCAAACCGAAAGCTTCCATCGTTCCATTAACAAAAGTGTAACTCTTTTTCTATCAAAACGCCACAAAAAACATGATTTATTTATCATTGGTTCATTTTTCATCTCGTTCTCATTTGTAACTTGTAAATTGAATGCATATTGAATCACTGATTTCATAAAACTATCAATTGCATAATTGAATAAGGGGGAAGGATATAGTGGTTAGGGTGTTTGATTTCCTGCCAAATCTGTCCCTTTGAAACAAGAAATGTTGTTTTACAAGCAAGTTAAAATCTAGCTGTTGAGAATTCCATACGCTCAGTTATTGTTGGGCGTATTAACCTATACATTGTACAATCTGAAAGATACATGTTTGAGAGACATTCAATATATTTTGTATCGGCTTATTGTATATAATATTTACAGACTTTACTTCCCGCGAAGCGCTTCTATCTGGTGAAGCTAGGTTTGGATGGCGGTTCTACAGATTTAACCTTCCGCGGATGGGCTCTCCCGTCTATTCATCTGGCACGAATGTGCATTCACATCTTTTGTCCTTTGGTTCTCGAGATGTAAAATGTTGTCTCCAAAACACAGTGACTGACCCACCAACCTGCATGAACTGGATACTTCTGGACTGGATGAACTGGATGTATCAAAGCCAACCAAGAACCTCTCACCGACTTAATGTTGTCAGTTCATTTGGCCATTTTCAACTGTTCCAAATATTCATGAAAGAGCCATATTCATCTCCGAGTGTAAATCACAAAGATAAGATGCACACCTTCACTCGAAAAAATATCATAGTTCAGCATATTTACAGTATGGAACTATGGGAGGAGTGTGGCAAAAATAAAAAGGCGTATAAAATAAGAAACCATTCATTAAAGTCAAAGTCAAACAGAGAACCAGCCTGACTGGTTCTCTGTTTGACTGCGCCTCTCTATCTAACCGAGAACAAAAGAACACACATTGACAACAACGCACTGTTAGCACACAGACGTACCAGAA
The DNA here is from genome assembly GCA_900312585.1 of Malacocephalus occidentalis. Lineage (NCBI taxonomy): Eukaryota > Metazoa > Chordata > Actinopteri > Gadiformes > Macrouridae > Malacocephalus > Malacocephalus occidentalis. The sequence goes on along the minus strand of OMOU01075999.1, from coordinate 1,141 downwards.
GGGACATGAGGAACTTGTGCAGGTAGACGACCTGAATGCAGCCCACGTTCAACATGACCCGGCCGTCCACCTTAGAAGTGTCTGTGTAGCCGGAGTCCAGGGTGGCGCTGGGAGTCAGGCTCATGCTGAAGCTGAACACTTCGTCTCCCACAATGGAGATGGCCTGCAGCGTGTGTGCATGAAAACACACAGACACACACACACACACACACACAAAATGTGTGTTCCAGAGAAGTAAATCAGTGTTAATATGTTATAGAAATGGAAACAGGTAGCCTTATCTCTGCAAAAATAATGATTAACAATGATGCATATTATAACTAACTTAAAGGGGCCCATAAGGTAAAGGCCTTAAAGTCTGAAAGAATAATGACATGGCCCCCTTCCTCACCTGACCTAAACCCTACTGAGACCTTGTGGGCTCTTCTTAAAGGAGAGATTTACAGTGAAGGAACACAGTACAGCTCTCTGAATAGTGTCTGGAAGGCTGTGGTTGCTGCTGCACAAAACGTTGATCGTCAACAGATCAAGAAACTGACAGACTCCATGGATGGAAGGCTTTTGTTATTGAAAATAAGGGTGGCTATATTGGTCACTGATTTTTTTTTTCTCAGAAATGTTAATTTGTACATTTTGAGTTGTTTGTTTATTATTCTCACTTTAACAGATGAAAATATTTTCGTTTTTCATTGAGTTGCAGAATAATTATACACACTAATAGTTACCTAATAATTCTTCACACACATATATTCTCAGAAGAAAGCCAAAACCTCACTTTTAAATATTCAGGTTTGAGGTTTGTTAGCATTTTGGATTGACCAAGAGCACTGTTGTTGTTCAATAATAAAATGAATCCTCAAAAATACAACTTGCCTAATAATTGTGCATGCGGTGTATATTAGACGACCACCCTACCCAGTGTCACAATGATAAACACACTTTGTAATAGGGTTGCACCCGAATATGAATCCGTTATTAATGTAAACAGATAATTATTCAACCCAAATATTTGCATCATTATTTGGGACCAAAAGTCAGCTCCATGACAGACCGTGGATTAACCACATTTTATTAAAATCCATTCATATCATTGTGGATGCCGATAAGATACAAATATGCATTCTGTTCTGCAGAATGCATA
>OMOU01075995.1:0-15359 GCA_900312585.1 Malacocephalus occidentalis | reverse complement strand
TGGTCCCAGAGGGCGTGGCCACAAGGCGCCACTATGTAGGCTGTATGAGGAACCTGTCAATCAACGGCAACCATGTGAGCTTCACCAAGTCTGCCCTGGTCAGCGGGGCCGTCGCCGTCGGCAACTGTCCCACCCCGTAGGACTTCCTGTTCAATCCAATAGTACTTCCTCTCCACATCCTGCATCCTATAGTACTTCCTCTCCACATCCTGTTCAGTCCAATAGTACTTCCTCTCCACTTCCTGCATCCTATAGTACTTGTGTTTGACCAGCAGAGAGATGAGTGGCCTAACAATATATGTGTGACCCAGGAGGCGTGTTCCACCTTCCAAGGAATACACAGCTGTGTTCTGCTTTTCTTTTCTACTCTATTTCCCATTTAATAAATAAACTTTTACACTCTTGTTGATTGCATTTTATTTATTTTTGACAAAATGTTGTGATTAATATTTCCCACCCTTATACATGGTGAAGGTATGTTCACCTTACAATAATTACATTTGTCCAAAGAGAGTGAAGAACAATATGTTGCTAACAGTACAGTGAGATTTGAATAGAAGAAGTTTCAAGCAGCGAGGTGACGTTCTACGTCCCTAGAACCAGACGGCGATGACGGGAATCCGCACGCCCAGGACCCCGCCTTTACCTACCGCCCGGTTTACAATGCACCCAACCCCAATGACTCTCCCTGCAGGTGGTGGGCCGACAGGGAGGCGGCTCCTCGTTGCCTCTTCAGGCTTGGCCTGTCTGGGCCCCGTGGATCCAGGCCCGGCCACCAGACGCTCGCCAACGAGCTCCCCTCCTAGGTCTGGCTCCAGAAGGGGGCCCCGGTTTCCCTTGTCCGGGCGAGTTGACATTGTTCTTTGAAAGCCTTTTCATGTTAGGGTCTTTGGTCGCCGAAGCAAAAGCCCGGGTGTGGGAGGAGTTCGGGGATGCCATGGAGAAGGACTTTTGGTTGGCCTCAAAGAAGTTCTGTTTACGTTTGGCAACTCACGAAGGGAAGGCAGGGCTTAGCTCAGGCTGTACTCAGTTGGGGAGGAGAACTGCTGACCCAGACTGAAGATGTTGTCGGACGGTGGAAGGAACACTTTGAGGAACTCCTGAACCCGACCAACATGCCCTCTGGGGAAGAGGCAGAGTCCAAAGACTCAGGGGAAGCCTCACCCATATCCTTGGACGAGGTCGCCGAAGTAGTCAAACAACTGTTCGGTGGCAAGTCGCCAGGTGTGGATGAGATTCGCCCTGAGATGCTGACGGCTCTGGACACAACCTGTCGTACCTGACACCCCTATTCAATGTTGCGTGGGGGTCGGGGACAGTATCTGTGGCGTGGCGGACCGGGGTGGTGGTCCCCGTTTTCAAAAAGGGGGACCGGAGGGTGTGCTCCAACTATCGGGGGATCACACTGCTCAGCTTCCCCGGGAAAGTTTATTCCAGGGTGCTGGAAAGGAGGCCCTGGCCAATTGTTGAACCTCAACTTCAAGAGGAGCAATGTGGTTTCTGTCCTGGCCGTGGAACAGTGGACCAGCTCTTTACCCTTGCAGGGTTGTTGGGGAGGGGGGGCGTGGGAGTTTGCTCATCCAGTCTACATGTGCTTTGTGGAAATCCTGTGGGAGGTACTGCGGGAGTATGGGGTGCCAGGGCCTTTAGTACGTGCCATTCGGTCCTTGTACAAATGAAGTGAGAGCTGTGTCTGTATTCTCGGTACAAAGTCAAGCACGTTCTCAGTGGGTGTTGGGCTCTGCCAAGGTTGCCCCTTGTCGTCAATTCTGTTTGTGATTTTCATGTACAGAATCTCAAGGTGTAGCCGAGGTGAGGAGTGTGTCCGGTTTGGGGACCTCAGAATTGCATCCCTGCTCTTTGCAGACGATGTAGTTCTGTTGGCTACATCAGACCGTGACCTCCAGCATGCACTGGAGCGGTTTGCAGCTGAGTGTGAACCGGGGTGGGGTGAGAGTCAGCACCTCCAAATCTGAGGCCATGGTTCTCTGCCGGAAAATGGTGGAGTGCTCCCTCCTGGTTGGGAGTGAGTTGCTGCCTCAAGCGAAGGAGTTCACAAATGAGGGTAAAATGGAGCGGGAGATGGACAGATGGATTGGTGCGGCGTCTGCAGTAATGCGGGCGCTGTACCGGTCCATTGTGGTGAATAAGGAGCTGAGTCAGAAGGCGAAGCTCTCGATTTACCGGTCCATCTACGTTCCAACCCTCACCTATGGTCACGAGCTGTGGGTAGTGACCGAAAGAACGAGATTGTGGATACAAGCGGCCGAAATGAGTTTCCTCCGGAGGGTGGCTGGGCTCAGCATTAGAGATAAGGTGAGGAGAAGGAGGCCTGGAGAGCCCTGCTTAGCCTGCTGCCTCTGCAACCCGGCCCCGGATAAGCGGAAGCTAATGGATGGATGGATGGAGTCCATCCACACAGCAGGAGATGCCTGCATGTCTGCCTTTGGCAGTTCAGTTCAGAGTAATTGCTGTGGCTAAGGTCAGGGTAAGGATCAGAAGAACCTCTCGTTATTTGGGTACATCTCTACATTCATGATCATGTGACAGCTATTCATCAGCAACTACTGTATGCGACATGAAAAGCAAGGTGTCCTTGTGTGACCTGTATGGCTAGAAGGCAGTGTAATCATGCAGGATTCAGGATCATATGAACCATTCAGGATCTTATGAACAAGATAACATTGAACAACGAAAAGATTAAACAAAAAGCCCATATGAGACTAGAAATGTGTGTCATTATGCTCAGACTATCCCACTGCTGCTGCTATTACCGCAAGGAAAGAACTGATCCTATAAGCTTTCTGGTGTCATGTGGTTTTATTGGAGGTCTTAATTGCCTGGTGAATACAATTCCACTCCTGCTGAATGTATTCCCAATGACATTTTTATTCACAGTCTCCCGAAACAGATCATGAGGATGCAAAACAAGCACAAGATGCACAAAAACGACTTAATGAGCAGCACATTAGGTCGTAAGAAATGTGCACATTAAAACACTAAACTGTTTGTTGTTCTTTTGCTGTGGGTAGCAGATGACTGCGGGGCACAAGGAAGCGTGACTCTCACGGGATGTTCTGTATGACGATCAACAGAAACTCGTTCTCTGGGGAAAAGTGTGTGAAAAAAGGAATAAAGTTAACAAACTGCACAGTGTGGCGAGTTCTATTTCGTTTGTTTATTATTATAGTCACCATAACTTCAGAAAGACTGGATTTAATGTGCCTACCCGGCGCCACCATAATTTCGTGTTTTTTGGAGCGAATGCGAAGACACATGAGGTCGTTCTGTGGGTCGACGTCCCGGACACTGCTTCTAGCTTGCAGCATCAGCTGACGCAACAGCCCTGCATACTGGACCGCCGTAGAATTATCTAAAGTAGTTCTGATGGGAATACCTGGAAACAACCAGGGAATGTTGCCTCAAGTCAACATATATGCAAATACAAGCATTGTTACATACTGCATTTGAAATGTACATTAACAGACAGGGTTGCACAGACACACACAGACGCACACATAGACACACACAGACACACACACACACACACACACACACACACTTACCCTCTCCAATGTAGCATTATCAATGGCATTCAACTGTGGCTAATTTATGAAGAAATTAGCCACAGTTAAAAACAGTAGGCTTGGCCTATTGCAAAATACACCATACGTATAATGCAGGGCGATTGATGATGCACTTGGCTGCACTTACCTTCTGCATTTACGACTATTGTGCCAATCACACCTTCATGTGCGTCAATTCTCTTCAAAGTCTCCTCAATTTCAGTCTGTAAGTTGAGAAAAATAGACAACATAAACACAAACAAATGCTACCACTGTTACCACAAATCAAATTACAAATTACATAATAATTAACTAATCCGACAAGGTACTGTCAAGTAAACCATGTTGAATGACGTCGCCTAATGTGAAAGTTATGTTGACTTTTTTGTTGATTTCTGTAATAATCAGAAATGCAGCCCCTGGTAGATTGTATGTAGGTGTGTATATATATATTTATTCAGTCATTTAACTGCTCTACTGTCGCACTTTTGCTACTACCTTTGCACTTCTGGTTGGATGCTACCTGCATTTCGTTGTACTCTGTGCATATGTACTCTGTGCAATGATAATAAAGTTGAATCTAATCTAATCTAAAATTGTTTAAGCAGTTTAAACAAGTGTCCACGATGTGTATTTTAATATGTTTTTGCTAAACCATGTTCTTACCATTGTACAAGGAGCTGCCGAGTAGCTGTGGAACGTGGCAGTTGCTTCGTGGTCCTCCGTTGCCATGAGCAACGTCAACGGAAGAGGGGACTGGTGTCAAGCCAGGCCGGTGGGGGTGTAGCAGTAGGTCTTCCTCCGACTACACACAACACGCGAAATACGGTCCATGTAGCGCTGATATGCTAGAAAATGAATACAAAAAGTAAGAACATTCTGTCAACAAAATCTAAAAATAATATTGATATTGATTACCGGTCGTGTAATTAATAGTCCCCCATCTCAAATATAAAGTAACGTTTACAAATGGCGAATCCATGTCATTAGTTAGTATTATTACTTCTACATTTCACTAAGAGCTTCGTGTTAGTGAGAGTCATTGAAATCAACTGTGTTCAGTGTCTTTCTCTCACCTTGTGGTTCATCCATAGTGGTGGACAGCTATGCATTTCGCGTCTATGTAGTTAGTTTAGATGGATATTACAGAGCTATATTACTCCTATGTACACGTTTTTTTTTCAATAATGAAATAGTTAACGAGATATGTTGAATGGTTTTGTTTCTTCCTTTTGACCGTATAGTTCTACTTGTAAACGCGCTCGTTTATGCGCGCCCTCCACTAGCTTAAATGAGCTAACTGCTTCTACTGATTCGTTTGTAGAAAAAAGTAATAACAAGACAATGGGTTTGTTGTAACTTGTTTTCGGGTCCGTTTAGTGCCTGGTAAAAATACATCCAGCTTACAATTTGGCACCGTAAGGGTGTGTCTCATTGTGTACGTTAGTATAAAATATTATGTCAATATTGACATCAGAAGGTGTGGTGAATGCTAATCGTATGCTAATAATAATACCCTTTGTGTAACCAATCGTATAGAATTTAACGACGGTAATATGTTGGCTTCCGTGGTGTATAGGGTTATGTGAAACCAGAAATGGATATCAGTAGAAAGACATACAGTAGTAAGTATGCATTAAACCTGTTCAAACTTGGGTTGCTAGCCTTCATTATGCTAATATAGTGTAGTATATACGTCACGACGATATGCGTATATGAAGGGGGTGGTTTATAACTTGTTTGTCGGGGCCGTTTATTTTAAACGGTGAATTTATTTTACAGCCACAAAGACGGATCTGGGACTGCTGATTGAGTGTCTGCAGTTTCAGATGAAATGTCCTGAATCACAGAAACAAGCACTTCTTGCCATCTATTCCATTTGTCAAAACAGAGGTAGGATTGCCATAGAATTTCTTAGTAGGCATCACCTAAGCATTACTGTATATTTTTCACTGAGGAATTGATTATTATATAAGTTTGTATAAACAGTCATAAATCAGGTGTTTTATGTATTTACTCTTCAGAGGATAATGTGGACCTATTCAGAGAGATGGGAGGTGTAGCCTTCCTTTACAGCCTGTCCAAGTCAAGTATTGTTCATCCAGATGTCAAGGAGACTGCACTGTTTACCCTTGGGACGTTAGCAGAGGCCAATGGTGGGTGGTAATTAAGTGTAATGTAATGTAGTGAATTATGCTGTGGTTGCCTATGAGTGGCACTATAAATCATTGTGGGAATTACAGTACAAAAGTTCAAACACCCAATGAAGAGATGATACATACCTGAGAGTTTACCTAATGAGTAAACTCTATGAGGGTCACTAGTAGAGTTGATTCTGTATAGCTAACATAAGAGTCCATCTGCAATACAATGGATACTTTTTATCCAGATAAAAATGCATCTAGATGATATATATTTCAAATGAGATTGTAAATTATCTCATTATGCTGGTCACTCAATCAATTCATGGTAATTGTTCATTAACCATAATTGAAACTGCAATTTATTTGTGAAATCACTCCATATTCGTAATTTATGTAACAGACAATGGGAATAAATTGCATTCTACTTGAATCAGTCAACAAACATGTGTGTTGATGATCTATCTGATGAAGAGTTGATTCAAAGCTCTGAACTTATTATTTTGTAAATGAACACGCTTGAAAAATGAGAATGACTTTTCACCTGTTTGAACAAATATGATAACAGAATGTACATTTCTCCTCATAGTGTGCTGCAAGACCCATCTGTGCCAAAAGGACACATTCTCCCACCTCGCTACCTTGCTTATGACACCAGACAACCCAGTCATTCTGCAAAGGGTGTCTGTCTATCTGCTATCTGTGCTGGTAGCCAACAACAGTAAGAGCAAGTCTACATCAAGATAACAACTTTTCTTTTCAATTACAGTTATTTATTGATTGGTTTCACAGGGGGAAAGGTGTGTAGATAGCATGGCTACTGTAGAAATGCACATACATTTTTGTCCCCTTCTGCAAGCTTTTATTCCGTAGAATATCGAAGAATATAGAATCTAAACTATGTCACCCCAGAAATTCTGCTATCATGTGGTACATTTACTTACATTTAGGGTATTTGGCAAAATTACAATATGTAGTAGTTTTAGGACTGCTATCCGAGATTAGTGAACACCAGCAACAACTGACACCATGTATCCAAAGGAATAATGATTCATTCTATATTGAGTTATGGAGGCTCGTGTTTTTTTCGGTGCTGTCAGAATTAGGACAAACATTTGCCCAAAACACCGGTTGCCTGGACATTCTCTTGGAGCTCTTCAGGTATTGTCATCTTTTACCACGTGTGAATCTGTAATGTGATGAGCGGTTATGCAACACTGACATCATACACCACTCTCATAATACAAGCCATTTTAACTCTATAAACTATCACCTTGCAGGAGTAGTTTTCCTTTTGAAACATCAGATGAAAACCCAGTGCTTCTTAACTTCTCTCAAATGTACCAACTTTGGACATCTGCGGCCAACGCTCTCTGTGGCTGCATCAACAACCCCCAGAATGGTAAACTATTTTTGGGCTTTCTAGTCAATAGAAATTGCACAACATGATTAAACATGATTAAGCATAAATCATTGTGATTTCTTTGCAATTCCTAGTAGAGGCACAATATGATTTGGAATATGAGGAATAGTTTAACATGAAAAAAGAGTAAGATTACCTTCTTCAACTTGTGCATTTTTAAAATGTTAAAAACCTTGCTCAATAGCTAGCTAAATCAGCTGATGTAGCTCATTTGCCATATTTTGTGTTTTGTCGTTGTGGTTATCAAGAGGATGCACAGCGCATTTCTGTGGCAGCCTATCCCCTGGTGAAGAGCTGGCTGCAGCGAATCAGAGTCCCTCGCCCGGAAATGTTTCATCCGTTATGCTTCTTCATAGCAATGTCAGTCAGCAATAACTGTAAGTACTGTAAGATGGAGGAGCCTGATCCTGACCGGCCAACACCAGGGCGAGGGACAATATAACAAGTAGCCACCATTTAGTGTGCTCTATCTCTTCTAGCCTACGCCCAAGAGAGTTTCTCTGCCTCTGGCTGTCTGGAAACACTGACGCTCACGTTGATCCGCTTGGCTGCAAATGCAGACAAGAGCCTGCTGTGTTGTCAGATCGCCGTCATCATCACCAGGACTCTGTCTTTCTGCATCACAGACAACGGTGACGAGTCTCGCATCCCAAAACAGAATACAGTGGTTTTCTTTTAAAACACAAGCTATATCTAACCTAACTCTCTGACTGTGAATGTGATGTGTCTATATTATGATTGTCCCAGCTGTTTCAGTGAGAGCCTTGGCGCAGTATGGCCTGGTTCCCCAGCTCGTCTCCCTGCTGTCCAGCACTCATCTGGCTGCCCGGGATCAGCTCCCAGTGCTGCTCACCCTGGGCCACTGCACCGAGGCCTCTGGTACAAGGCCTCTGTGCTGTCTATGTTATCTCTATTAGAACAGCTGCCCTTTAGCAACAGCCTTCTGCACCACTTGAATTAATGATCTGCAGACCCACTCACATATATGGTACATAACATTTACTACAACCATGTATGCAAATAGTGGATTTTATTTAAATACAATTTAGAAAGCTGTAATTAATTTGGGTAGATTGTGTGCAATTTTGCCTGGTTGCCAAGGATACAACTACTGCTTCTCATTACCTTCTCTGTCTGTAGGTGAGCACCAGCTCCAGTTGGTGCAGTGTGGAGGCCTGTCTGCCATCATCACACTCCTCACTAAGTTCCCCACTGAGGAGCTCAGGAAGGCCGCTACCTTCATCCTGCAAACATGCAAACAAGCCAGTGAGTCCCATGCGTACCTGGATGTATGTAGTCACCAAACAATGATTTGATTTATTCATTACTCCAATAACCAATTCATTACAAAAAGTTTAGACTAAGCTTTTGGATAGTTCCATCCATGTTCCATGTTTAGAAAGTACAAATTAAGTGAGAGTATCAAACATCTGCTGGAGCTTGGGAAATGCATTTAGTATGAGTATTTAACTCCTTTTGTTTGTGGAACACAGAAATCATGGCAATAAGACCTCACTTTGGGATCTGGTAGCTTGCTGTTTGTCTTGTTATTTTTCTTGTTTGGGACATTTCATAGATGAAATGATAAATCTATTGATCGAAAAATACTAATTAATTGACAATGAAAATAATCTAGAGTTACAGGCCTGTCATAGGAATGGTGGTTTAAAAGTGCATTATGATGGAGATAACTGTGTGTTTGTGTGTGTGCATTCATGTGTGTAAAGCTATGACTTTGGGAGGACCGGCTCCAGAAGAGAACTGGAAGGAGGTTGGAGCCTTCACCAACATGGACTTCTACTGGAAGTTAGCCAATGAGCTGCTTCACAGAATCCGTCAGCTGGAGACGGGGCAGCAGGGGGCGGTGTGCCCAACAGACACCACCCAGGGACAAGGCGATGGAGGAATGTGGAAGGTGAGTTTGGGAGAAGAGGAGAACCGCAGAGAGTTCCCCCTACTGACCTGGGCCAAGCAGACTGGCCCCAGGGGAGAGGTGCAGGCGGGGCAGGGTAGAGGCCTGCCTTGCTGTTGGAGGGGTTCTCCTCCTGGCCTGACATTACCACAGAGAAGCCTCACGGAGGACGTGCATGAAGAAGAAGAGAGGCAGAACACATGGGTTCGAGATGGACACGCAGCTACGTACCCAGTGCAGGTGGTACGTTTTTACTCACTGAACTAAACTACATTTACATTTTCCAAAGTGACTGACAATAAGTACATTTGTCGAGGTGTAAAGTAACTATGAATAAAAACCTCTTGGGCGTCTAATCCCCTCTCATCCCCTCATGTTAACCAGAGCCACGTGAGGAGGAAGATATTCACAAGCGACGAGGAGGCAAACCTTCTCAGAGTGGCAGCGGAGTGTGAGCAAGAGGAGGGCCTTGCTCTTCCCCAGAAGGACACCGGTCACGTCGATCAGCAGGTGTCCGCGTGTCAGGTCGACGGATGCGACGGGTCTCCCTCAGTGGCCCATTCCAACGCTGCAGCTCGAGGACAGGCTCTCGGTAGCGCTATCGACCCTGATGTGCTGTGTTCAATGTGCAAGGGAACTGGAACTATTACTATTACAGAGATGGTACCACCAGATGGTGCCAGAGAGCCACATGCAGACAGGTCAATTTATAGGCCTCCACATCCTTCTGCTTCCTATGTACGCGCTATGCAAGTGGCATTGTTTACATTCTCTGCTGATTGCTTTATGTCTAAATGGATGTTTAAAAGCTATGTCCATAAGGACATACTAGGTCAGGCACAAACCGTTTTCTACCTGCGACAGAGTTTCTCTCATTCTACCGATGAGAAAATGTACAATGAAAAGGATCGGTATTCACATCTCGCATAGCTGTACGAAATTTGGTATACTGCCTCCATGCTTTCTGATAGTTTTGCACCTTGCATACACTTACACTCAAGGCAGGGCCGGCACAAATTGCACATGAAACAAACAGGATGCTTGCGGCAGCCATCCTGTGTATGCATACACGTACTGAGCGTATTAAGGCCTTAGGAGTAAACACATCATTATGAGCACTGCTATGGTCGTTAAGCTAATATGATATTTTAAGGTTAGAGATGAGTTTGTTTTTATTTTCTCTGATTCCAGGCAAGTGCTAAACCTCCAGGTACCGGTAGAACAATTTGTGATGAAAGGAAGCAAATCGATCACAGATGACGGTATGATACACTTACTGCAACACACAAAAACCATTCAAAGCAAAACAACTTCAACCAAACTGTGTTCTTGTGTGTCTATCCCTCTCACTCACTCCACACACACACTCACTCACACACACACACAGATGCATTGTCTTTGTGCAGCGAGCTGCTGGACAATGAGATCAGGCAGCTGAGTGGGTACCCAGGTGATGTAGCTCAGCATGTAGCCCGACCATTAGCTGAGAGGTGCTCAGGTAAGAAGAGTCTCTCCTCTTAGTTTCATGACCATCCATCATTCACTGATTATTATCAATATAGTTCAAGCCTTGGGTCATCATTGCCCCCATACTTTCTCACTCCCTTTGCGTCTGTGTGTCTGTTTCAGGCTGTATGTTGCCCTTTAAGGCGGTGACCAGCAGGACATTCTGGGCCCTCCAGAGCTTGTGTCGCCACAGCTGTGACATGCACAGAGTCCTGCAGGAGGCTGGCGATGCCTTCAGAGCCCGCCGCACGCTGTTCAAGAGGAAGACACCGGGGGGCGCTGTGGCGACTGCTATGTTCCATGGGAACGTAGGTGAAGAAGTGCAGCAGAGACAGGGGGGAGGATGGAGAGGTAGGGAGGCAGGCACGTCCTCACTCACGTCTACAGGCAGGTTTATTCATGCTGTGTTTATTTAGTGTTCATCAGGAGAATAGTCTCATTGTAAAATGGCATCTACACCACACCCCCCCATGGTTACCGACTATACCTACACACACTGATCTAGTTTTTTTCACTCAAAACCTATTTTGTCTGCAGAGAAATAGGCAAATGTAATTCATAAGTCCTTTAGTTTTTCTGAGCCATTTGCAACTGAACTTAAAGGAGAAGTATTATACCACCAGGTGTGAGCATGATGATCAAGTTGTTTTAAAAACCGGTTGGAATGGCCCGCCTTCACCTTACAAGTGGGAGTGTATGCTGGATAGATCATCCTACCAGCCAACCCAGTGGACTGTAGCAACTGATAGGCTGATCTATGAACCATACATCTGGGTGGACATTGGGTGTCCAGTGTGTCTAACCACCTGTGACCCAGCGCATCGGACACTTACAGAATCTGAGAGATCAGGGAAGAGACTGTTATTGTGGTTTGGACTGTTGTCGTAGGGACTGGGTGTGGCTATTTGAATAAACATGCATTACCTCAGCAATCCATTACTCAGGCGATATCACCCCGGGTGAACACCCAGCTGTGTGGAACGCACCCCCTCCATATTCATGTGTCATGCCAAACATTCTCATTGTATATTTGTTTTTGTAGTCACCATGCGCAAGGTGACTTACTTGGCTGTCATGGTTGGAAGATGAAGTGATGGGTGTGTGTGTGCGTGTGTTGTGAAGGTGTGCCTGAGGATTCGTGCATGTGGGTGGACTTGTCCCAAACGGGCTCCCTCGAGGCCTTGTCTCATCACAGGCCATCAATGCTTCAGATGAATCCATTATGCTAATTTCTTCTTTAAAGATCTGCTTTAAATCAGCCTAGTTCCTATTAGGTTAACACTGCCCTACAGCGTTTTTTACATTTCAATATAAAAAATTTTTATGAATGCATTGCATGCTTTGTTGGCAACCATCCTCCTTGTTTTCCACTAATCTCTGAGGTTACTTTGGTTCATATCGTTGGGCCAGGCCAGCACGAGGATCTTTGTGGTTGTATCCAGAATAGATTGAATAAAACTCTTTCACAGAGACGTGCTGTACTGCTATATTTCTCTGCTTTTAACCATTTTCCTTCCATTTTCTTGTCATCTTCTCCCTCCCTATTCCTTCTATCTTAGACTCGTTTCCCCTGATCTGTGTGAATGACTTCATTGTGTGTGTTTCCCCGTCTATTTGTACATATATATGTATATACACAGGAAGATGTCATGATGACCAAGACACTGCTCATATTGGGCAGCCGAACACTAAGCTTGATAGAGAAGATGCTTCAACTGTAAGATAATTTGCTTTTTTTTTGTTATAAAATTAAGTGAACGATTCCCGCTTCAGATATTTGCCTCGTAAAATATATACGTTATCTGCAGGGACATATCTAAAGTAGATTATCATCATTAATTGGATGCTTTAGAGGTGATGAATGTGTTTTATCTGTAAATATGCAAAATGCAGTGTATTGTCTTTTCTTGTATGTTCTCATCACTCGTTTGTTCCTTCCCCAATGTTTCTCTTTAATTGCAGCGGAGGCAGAGAAAAGATTTTACCCGTGAGGAGGTGAAGTTTCTTCTGAATGGAGTCAAGAAGTATGGTTACTCCTGGAACTCCATCTTGTGGTCATACCCCTTCCGGCCTGGGCGCACCAATGTTAACCTAGCTAGGAAGTACAGGCAGCTCATGGGAACAGCAACCTAACCTAATACTACATTCTTGATTCATTTATAACCTTGCCAAATGGCTACATTTAAACAGGTTGAAACCTTGTCAATCGCAACTAATGTTAATAAGTATTATATTATATTATATTAGTATTTTATATTATAACTTCATTGTTTCATGGTTGAGAACCTAGTCATATTTATTATTTATTGTGTTCTCTGTTCACTAATGCATTTTATGGGATGATTTGGAACTTTCAGAGTTAGTGTTTCTCAATTAAATCAATTGAGAATATTCTTCTGCCTATGTCATTTTTTCGATTGGCTTTTGACATATATAATGTCATGGAAACAAATGTTTGCTTTGTTCCAACGGTCATTCTCTTTGAGAATACAGTAAATGAATAACAAACAAGGACAGTTACATGGCAAGTAGTTTATTTATTGCGCTGAATGCCTGTGGCATGAGGTATGAATCATCATTGCTGAGAAACACCCATAGAACCTCTGTGAAACTTGCTAAAACCAGCTCGTAAGTATACCTTTTATCTGCCTCATTATTCCATTTTTTTAATGAGTAGTCAGATTCCATTCCTCACATCTCACCCAGAGGCTGAAGAATATATAAATAAATGTGTATAAAGACCAAGTTAACAGTTGATATGGAACACCACTGAATCTTTCCAATTCAGAAAAAAATGTCTATATTGTTGTTGTTGCAGAAACCCATAAACATCCCATTTGTATTGACACCAACTTAACTGTTTGGATTTAAAAACAACACTAAATATAATCCTGTCACCAACATTCTCTGGGTTAATCTTCATGTATGTCGATATTGAAAATGGCTTTCCATCCATCCATGCATGACACATCTTGTAGGAGTAGTTGCAAGAGCAAGTTTCACAACATTAAAGATTGAATGCTCTAGTTTACCCATGTCTGTGCATGACCATCCTTTTACAGTTACGAAATGTGCCCAATAATACAGTAATCTTTATCAGACTTCTAATGGTTTGCTTTTATTACTAGTTTAATGAATAGCATTGTAACATCACGGCAGTCACTTACAGATTTTCAGTGTTTAAACATTAATTATGATAATTAGAATGTCTTCTCTTCCTACTATTTAAAAACCCACAATCAATCAGATGGAATATTTTTACCACACTGGTTAAACCCCCAAATATAATTTCAAAAGAAAAGATGAGGCTAAACATGAAAAACAATAACAAAAGTCACTAACTCATGTCAAATAGCATCTGCAAAGGAAATTGCCACAATCAGATGAGTACGGTGAAAAAGTCACTCCCAACTAACTAATTGATGGGAGAATCCTCTGTCCATTACCTTACTGGTGAGATCCCATCCAAACTGCTTCAAATCCTCCACACCCTCACTGTCCACCACCACTGACTTCCCTGGAGATTCACCAGGTTCCAGTCATGGAGCTTACAGCACCTGTGCTGCTGCTCTGGAATTCATCATCCCAAGGGAGCTCCGTTGTCACCTCTGGGTCCCCTGGGTCAGTGATAGTGGCCGTGGAGAGTTGGAAAGTAACATCTGATATATCCCCAACCGATGTGGAGCCCTGGTTGACTTGCTTTGGTAGAACCTCCAGGATCAGCTTATCTGTTTCCTGCTGAACCAGGATCTGTGACATATCCGGAAGACATTCTGGGTTTGGTTCTGATTGTATGATGAGTTTGGGTTTGAGTTTAGATTCTGGTACTTGGTCTGGAAAACATTTTTGAGTTGTTTCCAATTCTGTACTGAGTTTCGGTTCAGCAGCAGGTTCTGGTACTTCGTCTGGGGTAGATTCAGGTGAAAAACAATCTATGATTAGCTCTGCTGTTGTGATGAGTTTGGGTTCAGGATTAGCCTGGCTAGATTCAAGTTCTGGAACACAACCTGCATTTGATTCTAAATCTGTCATGAGTTTGGGTTCAGCAATAGGTCCTGGTACTTGGCATAGGATATATTTGACTTCTGGAATACATTCTGGAATTCTTTCTGATTCTGTGATTAGCTGAACCTCCAGAATCTGTTCTGGTAGGAGGTCTGGGGTGGATTGAGGTGCTGGAATGCATTCTGTGCTCTGTTCTGAGTCTGCAAGTGTGGGTTTAAGAATAGGTCCGGGTAATTGGCATGGGATAGATTCATATTCAAGAATACATTCTGGGTGTTGTCCCAAATCTGGTGGATCAAATTCTGTAATGAGTTTGGGTTCAGGAATAGCTCCGAGTAGTGGGTCAGATATCACTTCAGGTTTTGCAATACATTCTTGGGTTGGTTGTGATTCTGTGTTTAATTTGAATTCAGAAATAGGTCTTGATGGTAGGTCTGGGATTGACTGGGATTGTCCATGACAACAATCTGGGAATGGTTCTACTAAAATGTCTGGGGTGGATTCAGGTTTTGGAAATGATTCCAGGGTTAGTTCAGTCTCTCCCATGAGTTTGGATGCAGCCATCGAAATTTGTAGGGGGTCTATGATGGATGCAGGTTCTTGAGTACATTCCAAGGTTGGTTCCGATTCTGTAATGAGTTTGAGTTGTGGAACACATGGTTGTTCTTGACAACAAATTGGGCTTGGTTTAGATTCTGTGATGAGTTTAGGTTCATGAACAGGTGCTGGTATTTGGTATGAGATGGATTGAGGTTCTGAAATACATTCTTGGGTTAGTTTAGATTCTGTGATGAGTTTGAATTCAG